>JAIPRL010001212.1:40888-92138 GCA_025469235.1 Pemphigus obesinymphae | reverse complement strand
AATGACCAAATATCTATTGGTAAAATCCACTTAAATAGGTATATATATTATATTAATATAATAAAATTATAAATATAAGCAAGCATAGGTTGTCCTTCTCTGTACCTAAAATAATAGTATAAATAATCGTTTTGGTGGATAATGAACCCGATAATATAGGTAGGTCACATATTAAACTCGATTTTCGCCCGGTAGGTCACATACTAAACGAATACCCTATATTATATTTTCTTCTATGTAGAATCAAAAATTTTTCGAGTTAATTGCCTTTTTTACGAGTGATGGAAAGGTGTGAATGCCCCCATCGCCCCCCAGTTCAAATACGTACTCGAAAGACACACCCCTAATAAATTGACCTTGTAATGAAATCATTACAAATATTCGGTTTTTTCTAGGAGATAGAAATAGAAACAATAGCCGAAGTAATCTCAGGTGAAAAAAAAAACGTGTATTGATGGAGATGGCCTATGGGCCACGAGAAACATTGTAACATAGTTTACATATAGTGACCAATCCCTTCAAGCATATCCGGCGCTAGAGGTTTTGTACACGTAGGCAAGATTAGATTTTGCCGCCCATATTTCTAGAAATCATTAAAAAAAAAAAAAAAAAATGGTCCTCGACCTTTTTCGTAGACGTGTATCATCATACGTGTTACGAAATACTTCTTTAAGAAAGCTATAAGCAAAAAAAAAAAAAAAATAATAATAATAAAAGGTCATCGACTTTTAATTCAAAAATGACCGCCCCGTTTAATTCAAATATACGCACTGCCCCCAGTAAAGTGTCGCCGTAGACCTGGGCCTACGTCGCCTACGACTTAAACCACCCCTGCGGTTTCAATGGGGGGGGGGCGGGTTATGATAACGGAGGATACGTTTTAAAATGTTCTTTTTTTTTTTTTTGGATTTATTAATTAAACATCGCATGGTAAATTATATATTTTATGTACAATTGATATCAGTTTTAGGTGACTTATGTCGATTTAGTGCGTCACAACTGCAGTTGCAATTAATCAAGTTTTGTTAATATCGCGGACACGGGAATAAACTATTCGTGCAAATTATGCGTGATATGTGTATACGCGAAATAATACATCGTATTCGAAATAACTGACATGTATGCAAAAAACGTTTTCTGGCCGCGTGTGCGATTCGGCAAAAATAGTGCAGTCGAACGTAGGTACGTGTATAAATTAATTCTAGAAAATTCTAAAAGGTTCTACCTATATAAACGTCTATACACAAAACAATACTACCACATTTTACAGTTGCGGCGTAGGTACAATACACATCGTAATATGAGGGAAAAAAAAACCACCTAAAAGCATATAAAGGTCGCGATTAAAACGGGGGAAAAAAACACAATAATTTAAAAAAAAAAAAAAAATCTTCGTCCTTGGATTTATATTACCCGCCGGTTTCTCTAAACCTGTCTGTCAATGCAACACAATATCGAACACACAATAAACACATCACGCTTTTTATATAGGTAAATGGTAATATGATATAGGTAATAATATATTATACTTACTATCGTTTTAATACAGTATGCATTTTTATGCATTCGAATATTATTAGCCATTAGATAAGCATATATATATATATAATATGATGTTGTTAGGCGAACTTTGATTTTATTTTCATGATTGAAACGAACCATTCACGGCCTTTAGTTGTGATCTATCAAAATATTGCAACAATGCAGTATGCGTTCTACCCATCATACAACAATTATTGTGTTTTGTACGCACTCTAAACTCTAAAGTATACATTTGTAAATTATAATACACCAATAAGTAGGTTATAATAACACACGGATTTCGCTAATACGTCATGATATATACTCAATATAACTATTATAAAGACCGGATTTTGCATGAAACGCATGATGCAATTTTCTACATCAAATACATGCAGTCATTGAGTTTTCGAGCGATAAAATAACGAAATTTTATAATGCATATTTTTGCATGTTTTGGACGTGTTCTTTATATTCTTATAATTGAAATGTACTTTTCTGCATATTATTGGTGTAAAATGTTATTGGATCGCTAAAAATTATTAACCTAAGTATATTGAATTCAATTTCAAATCGGATACTTTCTTAATTGTATAGACATTTTATAATTTAGTAATTATTATTGTACATAGAATATCATCCTTTTTCCGCTGTAAATGTTTACGCATATATTATTGTAACTGATTTTTTTTTCTAATAAATATTAAAACATTTTGTGCACCTACTACACAAATTATGTTTGCTATAATTGTTTTATATTATTTTCGTGTTTTACTTTAATTTTTTATTATTAATGTTATAGGTTCTACTATATACCTAATACTCAATTTAAAGCTGAACAAAAATAATTAAATTTCATACTACATATTTCGTATTTTTGCGTGCGTACTTAATAATTATAAGTGCATGAAAATCATGGTCTTTACTTATAACATATTAATAGTAATTATTATTTATTACTTATCTCATGATATAAATATTTTCATTTTAATACAGTAAACCCTAAAGCTATACTATACTAATTACATTTTTAGTTAAAAGTTTAAAACGCTCATTAGGCATTTCAGTATATTAGTATAAAAATGTTGTTTTAACGTACCAATTCCGTTGTCATTTTTATTTTATTATATTTTTTATAGGTAGGTTTCTATAGGTGTTCTATAGTGTATAGGTTATAAAAAAAAGCGTTTTTATTTTTTCAATTTGTGTTTGAAATATGTAACCAAAACACACGGCCACGTTTTTAAACTTATTGTGAACTAATAAAAAATTAGTTTAGAAAATGCTAATAACTACCTATACATTTTTAAAACATAATTACAATTCGTGGCAGATCGTATATTTATTAAGAATTGTAACTATATATTATTTTCAGTAGGTACCTAATGTAGTATCGTATATAAATTATTACATAGTATATATGTACCTTTATATTATTAATTATTATATAGGTACACTGATCACGGCCTTCTCTCAGCATCACTTCTTAAACAATTTAATATTTCGCGAAAAAAATACGGAAAAGCAATATTAAAAAAAAAAAAATGATTTTGTGTTTTAAAACATTTTCAATATTTTCGAATTTTTTCAACTTTTGATTTTAGGAAATATTTAACTTTACTATGTAGACCTAGCTCAGGATAGGTTATTTCACTACTAACCAAATCAACAATGTTCCTCGGAGTTATGTAATAAAAATACTATATATAATATTTATTTATTATATAAACGAATAATACTATTTCTCTATTGGTTCTTTTCCAATTCTCTGACAACGAAATTACGAGTATTTCACTCGTACTACACTATTATTCATTTTATTATACCTATTGAACACTAATTGTTCACCACAGATTTTCCAATTTAAATTCAATTAATTTTTCATCAAAATTTCGTATAATACACATTCTTACGCAGTTGTTTTTTTTCTAAATGTAAAAAAAAACAAAGACTCGGTGAATAGAGGACACCGGAGGACAGTAGTAGATGTATTGCATTTTAATATTTTAAATACATAATATGATTTATTACTGACATATTAAATTTTTAGTTCTTATAAAGGTGTTTATAGAATTTTATTTAAGAAGTCAGGTAACCACATCAACAGTTGTAACCAACCATGTACTAGTAACTAGTAACGGACACAAAGAGGATATAAGGTGTCTAAACTTATGTCTAGAAACGTAATAAACTTACAAGCAGTGGTTGAAACCGTTATCAAATTTTCCGGTTACCCCTTTTGCAAAACGAGAAAAGTTTGGGTTTTTAACCGCTATACGTGTTATCAGTTAATAATTACCGGAATTATAGTAATATTATTGATTATTTACCGTAACCGTTTACCGTTAACTAACCACTTCCAAATAATTTCGGTTACCAGTTACAGTTTAAAAACCTGTTTTATTATCACTCATTTTCCTAATAGTTTTTTTTCTTTTAACTACTTTTAACTTCTATGATTTTTATATTTTTTTCCGTTATCATATTTTGGTCACAGTTCAAAAAAGTTTATTTGTAGTATTCGTTGATAAAATTGGAACAGCTTTGGACTCTCTCCCTATTATCACTTTTTTTTTTTTAATACGAATATATATATAACGCCGAGTTTCACTTAGAATCGTTCTAAAAGAGTAACGATTTATTGTTGATTTCGAATTCAACAAATTATCCACTCTGAGTGTATGGTACTGTGACTACTTGTGACTTAGGTACTTATTTCCGGAAATAATCTGTTTGGAAAAATAACGGAAAATATAGTCTATTTTCTACAAAACAATTATCATGGTTTGTCGTGCCTGGCATGTCGGATACCCACTCACATTATTGTTTTTATATTTATTATTCTTATTATTCGTTACTGTTTTGAGAAACCAACTATTTTTTGAGTAATGGGCTTATTATCCGTCAACATTCTATATTAGGTACCGCTGTAAGTAAATAATATAATACTACTCTAATTATTATGATTTATGATGGTAATCACAAAGTTCAACAACAACATTTTGAGAATAGATTTGCCATATTTTATCATTTATAATATTGAATATGTATTTAGTGAAAACGTATTATCACCTATAGTGATTTAAAATGTTCAATTTAAAATAAATTAACGGTATTCATAGCGATGTTTTATTTCTCTGTCAATACGGCGACGATTCATATTTAAAAATTCGTATTGTATTTAAATAAGTGAGTAAAGCCCATTCTACTGGCGTGCTCAATTCCTGATTTCTAAACATATTTTAAATAATAACCCACAGATTATAATATAATAAAACCAAATGAATAATATCCAAATAGTTACCAAATCAAAAATATTCCTTGTAACCAGTGCTCGAATTGGAGGGGGGGGGATATGCAGAGGGACGGAGCTCCTCTACTATTTTGAAATATTTTGACAGCTCTCCCACTAATTATATTTTACAGTAGGTGTACGAATTATATAGTTTTGGGGGGGGGACGCTCATTTTTTAAAAGCCTTTTCTTCTATTTTTCCAATTCGGCCGCTGCTTGTAACAACGTAATAAAAATATTATAAAACGAATGATAATATACGAATCAACTACCTATCGTAACTATGTGTATTAGTAATTACGGACGAATTTACGGACATAACAGGGACATAACGAGGTGTCTAAACTTATATGTTTAGAAACGTAAAACTTATCATTTATTATCATTTTTCATCTGACATTTTTAGATTCTGAGCGTAACGAACAATGCATTGTAAAAGTATATACGTTGTATTGGGTAGAGACGTACAAAGAATCGTGTATGACTTTTCGGTGAAAAGCTTTCTGATAGAAAATTAATTCTATAATTGGTATTTTACGTAAATATAGTTATTCGATTTCTCAAACGCAAAGGAAAACTACCAAAAATAATGAAAATTTAGGAAAAACTCAAAAATAATATGGGCGTATAATAATACATAATATTATATACTTATTGTGTACATATATCGTGTACCGTACATGGATATTGTAGGCCGTTTGGCCGTGGTGTATTTACAATTTATTTCGTTGACCTACGAACACAAAACAATTTTTGCGCTCCCAATAAATTACATCTTTGAAATGTAAATAAGCATAAAAAAAAGAAAAGTCATCAACTTTTTTCCACTTCACTTTGTAGAATACTCCATCAAAACGTAAGTTTCAAAAAATTAGCGAAAAAAAGAAAAAGAAGAGGTCATCGCATTTTTTTCCGACTTAAAAAAAAAACGTGTATACTACCTATATGAATTATTAAAAAAAAAAAAAAAAAAAAACCATATAGTAATATATTATTCGAACAAAACCCTTTAAAATTTGTTGCCACCAAAAACGTGATCCCGGGGGCAATTGCCCAGCCTCTCTAAATGCGCCAATGCCGTTTGGGCATTGAATATGGACATGAACATTTTATCTACACACGAAAATGATTATTATCGACAATAAGCACGAGCGTCATTATCATACATGTACGTAATATATACATTTAATACATATTAATAATATTGCGTATTATTTCGGGTAATAAAAAATGTTCGACAAAGTTTCCCTCTATATTCGATCCGTATATATAGTTTTGATCCGGCCGGACGTGTTCGGCTTAAAAAATCGAATAGTTTTGCGTACGACAACGGCGACCGTCGGGCCCTAAAATGTGCTGATTTTCGCACTACAGAATATGTAATTTATTATTATTTTTTTTTTCTGAACGACCGTTTTTATTCTCATCATCATCATCATCATAATAATATGTAGAAATGTAGAATTTCCCAATTCGATTAACACACTTGTTGATTTCGCACTACGATCCGGAATTTTCGTACTGCACACACAATTTTAGGGGCTGGGCCAAACATAACACGTCTGCGTATATATGTACACTTGGAAGGACGTATATACAACAGGTATAATTATATGTTTTTATATATATCATTATCATTATCGTTATCGTTATCGTTATCGTTATCATTGTATATATATTTTATGTATCTGTGTAGGAGATAAGGTTCCGAACGAGTTTCGCGATATGACTCACGCACACATAAAATCGTATATATATATATATATATATATATATATTATCATGTATATAACAAATATAATATTAGCATATTAATAATATACATTTTGTTATAATATAATATGTGCGGTGTACGTGTAACGGGCGGGCGGCAACGCAACAGCAGCAGCAGCAGCAGCAGCAGCAGGTGTGCGCCGCGAGGTGGCGACAATAGGTCTGGGCTTCTCGCGCGCCTCGTATTATTATTATTATTATTATGATTTTTTTATTATCACCGACGCCGCCGACCCATACTCGACATTACCGATTACACTGTTGCGGGGGCCGAGGGTCGATATAACGATGACGGTGTATGTGTGGATGGAAGAAAAAAAAAAAAAAACCACCTTATAACCGTCTTGAGAAATCGCATACACACACGTCGATGAGTGAGAGTGTATTTTATAGGATGCGTAAATATAGTGGTAGTAGTGGTATACGAAAAGAAAAACAGCTGGTGCGGTCTCTCAGAGTTCGTTCTCACGGTTTGTGCGCGTATTTATTTTATGACGAAAGAGAGAACGAGATAGATATGGGAAAAGAAAAAAAGAAAAAAAAAACGACCGTTTTGCCAGCCTCGCGCGTGTGATATTAGGGGATGGGGACGGACCGCGTATAATATATAAAATAATAAAATAAAGGGGCCGAGGAGGGGGGGGATGTCTCACCCCCACCACGGAAAGCAGTCGGGGCGAAAATCGAGTTCGGTCGGCGGCGCAAATTTGCGTTCAGTGTCGGCGCAAACGGTACGTACAGGAAAATTAAATGCCCTATTTTTTTTTTTTTTTTTACGTATATTCACGCGTTGATGAACTATATAGTCAGTGGTCAAAGTGAGGGGGGACGGAGGTGGACGGCGTCCCCCGTCTTTGCTTAGCTTAAGTTTGGCGTCCCCTTTATATTTCTAAATGTTTAATTAAAAGTTGAGACTGAATTTGTTCTTTTGTACATAATATTCAAAAATTAAATAAAAAAAAGTTTAAAAAATTGTATTTATAGTTATAAATTGTATATGCAACATCTATATTATAGAAGATTTTTCTTCGTTCTCCAGACATTCTGTCCTTGGGCCGGAACGTAGGTAATTAATATGCGTATTTTAAAGTTATGACCACAAAGTATGTACAATGTACATAATAATAATAGGTATATACATATGTATATATACGTCCGTGATAAATTTTTACAAATTAGGTCAATAATAATATGGATTAAAAGTTAAATTTATATAAATATTTTAAAAATATTACCGTACCGGATCAGGGGATGCCTTTTTTTTTGCATTAGCTATAGTCCCCCCTGCAAATATATTCCACTTTAACCACTGAATCTATATAGTATTTTGGAATTTCAAATGGGCGAAATGGGAAAAACGCGTCGATCATCCTTTGCTCTTTTCACGTTTCGAACGTAAAAAAATGCCCCAAAAATCTTTCTTCGGGACGGCCCTGCATTATAATATCATATCACGTTTGCCAGCGTCCATATTATTATAATGTCGTCGTACACCTGTATGCGTCGTAGACACACATATTGACTGTACATATAATATACATCACGACTAAATAATATAGGTATGTTCCACAGCAGCAACAACAATAATAATGACGGAAAATTTCTCTAAAATTTCTAAAGGACTTTAGTTTTTTACGTAATAATAATAAATAATGGATCGTTGACCGTCGCTGCCGCCGTCGCTGCCGCCGCCGCCGCGCATTTCTCTTCCTAGTCTTTTACCGCACACGTGTCGTCACGCACACTCGTACGCACGCGCGCACACACACACAAAATACACACACACATTGTTTTCGTCCTTTTGGCATAATTTAACGCCCGAAAATGTGTACATTTCCGTCTGATTCCGAGTCGAGGGCATGCTCGGAGGCTTCGAACGGGGTTGCAATTAATTCAACACGACAAAATAACATTTTAAAATTGTCGAGGTTAATTTTTCAGTGTTACTATAATATTATGTTATGCGATACACGTATTCGATGGATCCGAGATAAATATTACTGAAGTATGAAATAATAATATAAAGTTTTTTTGGTTTTGTGAACGTGAAAATAATTGAAACTATTGTTTTCCACCATCCCTCCGCCGTAATAACCTGTGATTCAACATGGTATACCTATTATATTATATATTATAAGAAATTTTAGTAACCGAATTAAGTTGCAGTAACTATTAACTAATTAAGTTAGAAAGGAGTTTAGATATAATAGTTAGGTACAAGATATTATCAAAAAAAAAAAAAAAAAAAAAGGTGGGCACTCACGAAGTTCTTTTTAATAACCGGTAAATAACGTTAACATTATTTAATTTAAATGATATATGTTGCAGAGATATGAATTTATTTACCATTTTTTTTACAATGTTTTACCATTATTGTATGATTAGAGTAATTTAAATATGTAATAATTTCTTATTATAATATGTGATACTTGACACGAAACCTGTACAATATTTGGCTCTATCCATTTTCCATCAAAAATTAGATTCCATTTTCCTCCTCTAAATATACACTTCTCGATTGTACATTTTCCTTCAACAAAAAAAATCTGTAGGTTAGTACTTATTGTTACATTTAACTAAAATATTATACATTCTGTACATTGCTAAATTGTTGATTTTCGGCACACTGATAGGTATTTATATTTTATTTAATATTGTATTAATATCTACTGAAAAAGAAGGAATAAATGCAAAAAATAAATAAAAACATAAAAGTACCAATTATTATATACTCGTATTATAGTTATATTTTTATTTTTCTAAAAATAATTCGTCTTAAATCTAAAAGTCATCTATAATGTCAATATAAAAACAAAATTTTTTTAAATTCGTCTTAAATAAGTAAAATACTCGTAAATCGAACAGTATAAACGATTTTTCTTGTAAAAATCTCGATATTATTTTATTTTAACATAAAATAAATAAAATGTTTGGAGGAAAATGCTCCCCCCAAATTTAAAAAGAAAAAGCATAGTCAACATCCTGTATAGAACAGATATATATTTCAGAGTTCCAGCGACTTATTGAGAAGGTGTCCATGACTACTAAATAAAATAAGCTATTTGTATACTACAAATACCATTTTCCTGTATATAATATCTATAACTAATAGTCAATCAATAGATGAATATATTATAATTTATAACACAGCATATTTATTATTATTAGATATTATTTAATTTTTAATTTATCAGTTTATTTTATTACGTTTTAGAATTCAAAATATCGATATTTAAAAATTAATTATATTGTAATTAATTTATACGAATAACTTAACGTTTTTAAATATCTAATAAGAGTAACTCGTTAAGTTACAAGTTACCTAATCATTTTTAGTACCTAGTAAGCTACTTTTCAGTAACATTGTAACTTGTTACTCCAAGATTTATATATATATATATATAGATTATAAATATTATATTAATAAATCATAAATGGGTATATAACAAAGAAAAACGTATACTATGTTTATTTTAATCAAACAGTAATATCAATTAACCGTATCAATAATTGAGATGAATATGAATATAATTTTTATTTTTGCTATATTTTTATTTTATATTTTATAATATCGAATTTGGTTTTTTTTTTATTTGAATACTCGTGGTTTTTAATATTAATACTTTTTGATCTGTGTCGGAGTTATATCACTGTCCGAATTCTGCTGCAGGATCAGTAAATTTTAATGTAATTCATCTGTAATATATCTTCTCCTCCCCTCCAAACTTGATCAACACATTTGGGTAATATGTACGGGCGAACTTACGTATTATAATAGAATAATAATTGTGTAATATTTTATAATCGAGTTTGTGCAAATAATCGATAAGATAAAACCGGAGATCTTTACGTACAATATGTATATAAATATGCGTTTAAATAAAATATAAAATTTCGTTCCACGTGGTATAAAATTAACGTTGCACAAAAGAGAAAAATATAATGATTCAAAACAAACATACCAAGTGTACAAATTAATTGAATTATTTTCCGACACGTGCTTGTTGCATAATTCAGATAATAAAAAACTATACAATTTATATGTGTAAATTACGCATAATTTTTATTGAGTATTACTGCAACTACCTATAATAATAATAATAATAATAATAATAATTGATTGGTTAGATACGTACAATTTTTTTTTTTTTTTTATCCAATTTGCGATTGTCAAATTATATTATGATAATATGATATTTTGTACTGTATGGGTTACCTGCTGCAGGACCTGTCGATAAACTCGTATATTAATTCGTATTTATCTGTGTTAACAAATATGCACGGAGTTCATGAACACTGTGATTATAAACGGATAAAAGTTAAACGCGGCAAGTATACATATCTCGATACAATATATTGTATATTACATTGAATAAAATAACTGTTATATTTTACATTTATAAATACGCATATCGCGTTGACTTAGACGGAAAAGGATTCTAAATTAAATTTTATACAATCGTATTAACATACTTTAATAGGTAAAACGCGTTTTGTATATTCGCATTAATAAAGAAAATGCAGAAAATCTATAGGTGTAACCAATCCAAAAATTTTCAATTCAGAATGAAAAGATTCCATATCTGATAAGTGATAACACAACCAATATTTGTTTATATTCTAAACGTTCCGCCGATAATAATATGACGGTGTTACTAAATAATATAATAAATATGTACCATAAAATAATATATATTGTAATAACTATACAATAAATTATCACTAAAGAAATCAATATAGTATTTTAAGTGGTTATACAATGATGTTTATTTATTTATTTTTTTTTTCTCTGTTAACAAATTTACTACCAGAAGGAGTGCTCCGATCTTTACATGCGTACACGGTTTCCTGTAGGAAAATGCATCTAGTTGGTACTTTAGAGAGGTCATTTTTCGATTTTCTCAATAGTTTTTTTTTTTAATGCGTAAGGAAAAACTACCAAGAATTGACGAAAAAACGGCAAATATACGTACGGTTTCGTCAAATCGAGATTTTTCATTTCTTCGTAATTTCGAAACTATTGACTTGAAAATCTTGAAATTTCTATCCAATATTAAATTTAGTAATATTTAATTTACGTTGATTGAGTTTTTTTTTTCAATTCTGAGCTATTTATAGACATTTTAGTTTTCGAGGTTTCTAAGTTCTAAAAGGGCGTTCATTTTGGGTTTTAAGGCCTGAAAATTTTATACAGCGCGTTATATATATACATTACTCTAACTATAAATTCAATATTTCGATATTTTGCAGTGCATTAACGTCGTAGTAAACGTTTCTCGGACGATATATTTTAATAGAATATAAATATATTACTGTATTTTTACACGGGCTAATATTACTATATAGTTATATTACAGACTGAGTTACTTACTCTATATAAAAGTTTTCCTGAATAATTGAAAAATACCAAGATAGAAGCTTTTTATCCTAATCTACAGGAATTATTAGTACCTATAGGTATGTTTTTCAATAGATATTGAATATAAATCATTATATTATTCGTATATAATTTTTATAATTGGTCACCTGACCTGTAGAATCAGGAATGGATACTATCATTTAGAAGGGAATACTAATTGTTTTTTTTTCAAGTTTATCCGTCCGTTTAATGTTAGACGAGAGCCAATAACGACCTTTTCAAAAGAAAAATTGTACATTCGTGACACGACAGGTAATTTCTTTTAAATTATATATATATATATATATATATATAACTGTATACGTTGTACACAAATACACAATATAGTATATGTATATTGCTGTTGTTTTTGTTTTTTTTCAAAGTCCTATATGCTATGTTTATGCCAAAATATTTGTATGTCAACTGCGAGCGACCGTAATACCGTTTGGAAAATGATTTGTTTTCGTGATTTTCCATTTGTGTTGAAATTTTCATACGTGTCGAGCAAAAATGTTTGTTGTCTATATCTGGTGCATAATATAAAGCCGCGTCCACACTTAGCAAACATCTGGGGAAACATTGTTTGTTGAACGTTTGCGTAATGTTCGTCAAACGTTTGCCAAACGTTCGTCAAACGTCTGTTGAACAGTTTGTCAAAAAAACAAACATTTTATTTGTTCGCTATATGTTTGCTCAATTTGTCAATCTACAGTTTTGATTATGGCGTCTTTAGAGCAAGTCACGTGTGTAGGAGCTCCATTCATAATTATTCATAACCACTATAAAAATAAAATGTAGGATAGAAGTATGAGACGATGGTGGGTAAGACAACTACTACAATTTCATTCACAAATATTAATTAATTTTTTTTTGTATGATAATACCACTAATAACCAGTGGTGGTTTTGACCAAACTTCAAGAAGGGGACGATTTAAAATATCAACCACACTCCCAAGTGTATATTACAAATAATACATAGTAAATAAACAGTTATTTGTATGAAATCATTTTGTTTCTCGCAAAATGTATGCCATAATGTTCGAATAATTAGCGAACAATTTTGTTTGGGACATTGACAAACAAAATTGTTTGGGAACACGTCTATACCAACCAAACATTCAACAAACATGTTTGTTGGATATTTTGGATGTTTGACGAACGTTTGAACAAATGTTCGACGAACGTTTGTTAGGTGTGGACGCACCTTAATAAGTAGGATTTTTATAATAAATAAAGGGGACCAAGATTATTATTAAGCTGCTGATCTATCCCTCCTCATTATACGGAAATATATGTTTTATCATACGCACGCGCAAATGAACCCTAATGTATTATATTAAGTGTGAATATGGAATTATTTATAGATTTTTTCAAGAAATGTAAGAAAAAAAAAATTATGGAATTTTTTCGTGTCAATAAATCAACGGTTCAGTATAATATAGATAATATATTTTCAATCGTTATTATAGTTTTTATGGTTTTAAATTCCGAAAATTGCCATATTAGTATACTTGCGTATTTAGAATTATGTTGTTTTTTAACAGAGTTTGAACATGTTTATAACTCATGTTCATTGAAAGGTGTAAATAAGATATGGCACCTATAGCAAACCAATATGAATATGTTCTATTATGAAATATAATAAATACAAAAATAGAGCCATCCCGATAGTCCATGTCGCTCCCCCCCCAACCAATACATCAGTTAGCAATTTGAAGTTTCGATCAACAAAAACAGAAAGTTGATAACCTTTTTTTTCGCTTATTTATGTTTCAAATATGTACGTTGTCGGTATTTTTGAGACACACACGTCCCCTCACCATATATATTTCTTCGGGACGGCCCTGTAGGTACATATATAAAACAAATTAAGTAACTTCTAAATCTACCTTTTATGTTAGTAAAATATTAACTTTAAAAATAACACTATTCCGCAAATGTATATAATTTTTAAATCAGGGAGGTTAGCTCAAGGTAACCTTTATGGTGTGTATATGTGTGGGGAAAATAAGAGGATATCGGAAAAAAAGAATTAAAAATATTTAGGGAAAATTTCACGTAAAAATCATCAATTTCGGTAAATCACACTTTTAGTAAAGATATAAATATAAAATATAAATAAACATACGAGTGTATTCGGAATAATGAAATTCGTGAATTATTTTGTAAGAAAATTTAATAACTGGAATCGACAATATTCGGAATGATCATTGATATTGGCATTTCTTTGTTATATGTATTTTATTATCGTACCAACCCTAAACAATTTCATAGATTCAGAAAAAATGAATTCTACCATTTTGGCATAATACATACTTTATATAGTATTCATATATCTACTATATTATGTCTATTGTCTATATATACTGTATTATATGATACCTGACCTATATACCTACGTATGTACAGGGATTGGTGTGTTTTACATAAAAACTATTCAGAACTTAAGTCAGAATCCATAATAATATTGATATGTTTTTGCCTTTTTCAACATCTTTATTTTTATTTATTTTTTTTAATAATTATCGCCTGTCTCTAATAGTAAAATGTTAACCTGGAAATTAAGTTAAAAAAAAATCCCAATTTCGATAGTTTTCGATTTTCATATTACCTTTAAGTATAGTTTACTTTCTTGAAAGTGTATATTATTGTTACTTATCACTGGGACCCGGATTTATTTGCTCTAAAAACGACCAAAAAATGCTCTAAAAATAGCTAAAAATGCCTTAAAAAATGTCTTTTAACCAAAATAAAAACCTTAGAAAATGACCCATTTCTTTTTTATTACTTGCAAAAAGTTAATGAAATACATATTTGAATATTAAGGGAAGTTTAAACATTTTAAATTAATAAAAGTAGGACTAGAAACTTTAAATAAACATTTTGTCAATGCAGGTTTTGACCGGTGAATAACATCATCACAGCTTTTAGGACTGTATTCATTTAAATATACCAAAATATAAAAATAAAGTTATGTTAAATTATACTTTAATATTTTTATTTTCAATGTATTTTCGGAAAAAATTTATAGCTCCATTAAAACAATTACCTACATAGTGACATGTAGATAGATAAAGACTTTATTGGAATCATAAATAAAACTTTTGAAAATTGGCATGGAAAATATTATGAAAATAAATTTAAAATTTATTTTGAATTGCATAATTTTACATTAAAAGCTCGTATAATGTATAATTATGTACTAAAAATTAATAAAATGACCAAAAAATCCTAAAAAATACTCTAAAAATGGAAAGTGAAAAATGCAAAACAAAAAAAAAATTCTAAATAAAAGTTTAAGTTTTAAAGTCTCTGTTACATGAATAAAATTATGTACTCGGAATGCATTTTTTTAGAAAACTCCCAAAAAAATGCACTTTGCATTGAAATCCGGTCCTTACTCATTATATATTAGGATATTTCCATAAAAATATACTAAGTAGGTATCTCTATTCATTTTGATAATGTATTGGTTCTTTAATTTTTGAATTTTGATTGATATTTTTGTCCAGAATTTTTTTTGGCTTTATTTTGACCCACACTCTACATAGATCATGTCGTACATGTCCGAACTGGTTTGGATTTGGTCGATTTGGGTACGTTCCTGAATCCTGAGTAAAAACGGACATATTATTATGTGAACACACGCATTAGTCATGTGCGTATTCTTATTGATTCTTAAATATTATTGTACAATATGTATTATTCATATTATTGTATTGCATTTTTTATACCTGCTGTGCCGTTTCCGGCATTATCGCTTTACTGTAAAATCGAAAAATATCGAAAAATATAACAATATACAATTGCATGTATAATTGTATATACTATTATGCTATACACGGGTACCTATACATTTATATAAAGGTTTTTTCGTGGTTTTTTTTTTTTTGTAAATTTTAAAGTATCAATATTTCCAGTTTACGTGGTAAGAATAAAAACGATAACAAATACACAATGAACTGACACATAATACCGGTCTTATATTACTATAGGTAGGTACCTAATAGTTTATATTATAATATTATGTATGTATATTTTAAATTGTGTTTAAAAGAAGGTTATCATATTTTATTCTGAAAAAACCGAGATAAAAATAAATTATACTATAGTTTTAAGTAGGAGTTCCACTATCCAAATACTTGACAAATTTTTCTTGATTTAATCTATATAAATTGTCAGTATTATTTCTGTTAAAAACTTTTCTACCTGAAGACTTGATCTAATCAGACACGTCAGATCCCATTTTCCGATCAAATATTTGGTCGGGAAAGTTCTCCAAAGAGTTCTATCCTTAATTTTTTGACTTTAATTTATTTTTATAGAGTTTCAAAAATTTGATATGTGTGTCAAAACTTAGTTTGTTATTATTCTGTTATTATTACTAACTACTGTAAACATGTCAAATGTCATCCGTAACTTCCAAATTGTCCATTCTATACTACCCTCAATATTCATCAATGAAAACACGTGTCTTATTGAATCAGACCAAGTAAAATAAAATTCCATCTATATTGATTTTATATTAAGTTAATTAAAATTTATAAGAGTTAATAAGGGACGACCAGTGATCTTCGAGAGTAACGTTTTAGCATTTGACGTTTTGTTGTTTAAACATTTTTTCAAATATTTTAAACGGTTCGAAAAAAAATATTTTTGTCCACACTTATTGACGTTACAAATTTAATTTATAAAACTTATATTTATTAAAATGTTTTTCCTATGTAATTCCAATTAGTAATTGCATATTTTGGAGTAAGTGTGTATATAATATCCATGCCTATGTGAAAATAGACATGTATTTCTATTAATTATATAATTTTCAAACAGGTTTTTCACTAGTAAAAATTAAAAAAAATGTTAATATTAAATATCGAAGTTGGATTCCGGGACAATTAGCCGTGCCGAAAGGCTTTTTCGGGACACCGGGACGGTTATATGGCAACCTAGTTTAAAACACAATCGCAAGATAATTTAGTATGATAACGCCCAAATTACTTCGCATTGAGCCTTTAATAGTTACGATATCTGTTGACTAAAATATGCTCGACATTATAATATATATATTATTCATCTGAAAAATCACATTTTCGATGTTATAGTACTTGGGTTATATGGAACACGATTGCGAATTCTTTTCATTTTTGTAACACAATTGCTGACATATTGCAAAAACAACACCAACATTGAGGACGATTCTTGAGGCAACACTGCCAAGCTAATATCCCTAATTAAAAGCCCTCGTCACACTCAGTGATTTCAATACACTAAAGCTCGTTTGCTGCCTCCCCCACTGTATAATTTCAAGCGAATTTTTAAATATCAAACATTGATTTCCTCTTAAAGGTTATACAACATAAAGCTATATTAATTTTTGATATTCATAAGCATAATTTTTAGAAAAATTATTAGTAGTGTATTGTACTTACCTACTAACTAGGTATATAGTTATATATAATATATGGATAGGTAGAAGATATATAGCAACCTATATTTTTAACTTCATATTTGATACTCCATTCAAACTCCATTTTGACGCAAAATACTTTTTTAAAAATGTTGATGTATAAAAATCAAATATTGAACCAGCAGTTAATTATTTGTTTTATTATTGACTTATAATAATATTATATATTATTTTTAATTTCTCCATCACATCATAGCTCTTAATTATCTGAACTTAAAAGTTTCAATAAATTATTAAATATATCTATTATATAAAAAATAAAATTCGTTTATTTTTCGTGAAAATGCACTAGTATGTGTAAAGTATTAGGTATACAATTATAACTTGAATCTATAATCCTCTTCAAATTAAATTAAAAATAAATATTCGTAAACAAAAAATGTGTTTATGCGATACGAGCACGTTAAATGAACTACTCTATAATATAATATACATTAGAATTATCTCGGACGTGGTTTAAAATATTTTGTAACATTTTTTTTAAATAATTTCTTTAAGAAATTTCAATTCAAAATTAAAGTTTGAAACCCCTAGAGTTAAAACCTCGTACCTACGGCAAATTTTATGTACCTATAGTACGTAAACTTGGAAAAACTTAGAATCTAATAATATATTATGTCTATGTATATGCGTAAGTAATTGCAGTATTGCACAATTATATTTATCTCCAAACGGTATAAAAGTGATCACCAGAAAAAATTGTCGAATATCGACAAATCGAAGAATAACATTTTATAAAAATATCAATTACTTTATGCAATTAACACCTTTTAAAATCTGTTGCCTGAGGTAATTGCCCCATCCAGCCCTCTAAATACGACGCTGGTAATATATGCACAGAACTTGTATATTAATTAGGTACCCGTTACTAATTAGATTCTGATAGAATTGAGTAAATCTCTTGTCTACACGTGCCTACAGGCTCGAATAAAAGTCCATGTTCCATTTTTTTATTTATTATTTTTTAATAAATATCATGACGTTTATAGGTATTTTGCACAAAACGTTCGTTTGTCGGGGTTTTTTTTTTTTTTTTACAATTGACAAAGAAACGCATTTATATTTCTGTTTTTCTTTTTTTTTTTTTTATACTCCTACATTGCCGGATACCGACAAAGAGTATATATTATTAATTTCGTTTGCATTCTACTATTATTATATATTATGCGCTTTATTGCAGTTGCCGTTTTCAATTAGATAATAATGAAATGAACCGACGCAACGTAAAAATCGAATGATATAATAGCTACGAGTATAATATATAATATATACCTACGTCGGTTATCCGATAATATAATATTGATGGCTATAGGGTTTGTCGCGAACCGTCCCGTCGTGCTAGGAGTCGAGATATATACGAGCATGTGACAACGATAATACGCCACACGAAGTCGTCGGAACGAAATCAGAGAAAAACATCCAACAGCCTATAGGTTTAAAACAATATTATTATTGTTCGTTGCGAAGAATATAATCAAACCGAGTCGCGGAGATTAATTCTGGACGATTGCTTGCTATCGCGATGCGATGACCCGAATAATTTTCTACACCCGACAAAATATATACGAAGACTAAGTATACTTAGGAGTACGCTTGTCTCCTAAAGCGTATAATGTAGGGTGGCCATATTTTGCAAAAAAAAAAAAAAAAAAGGTCGTTCGTAATCTTTTTTCAATAATAAAAAAATAAAAATAAAAAATCGGGACTCCACTTTCAAAAGCGGGACAACAAAAAGCAAAAAAAAAAAAAAATGGGACTCCTGGTCGTCCTAATAAAATATGCTGCAGGATGGTCGACACAAACGGATTAATTGTTTAGAGTTATTTTAAAAAGGAAACGGAATTAAATATATTACCAAAGTATTCTAATAACTGGATAAAGTTGAATCGAACGTTTTTGTAAAAAAAAAACGTCGTGAGGAATAAAAAAACGGACCGTTATAGACACTTGAGGGTAGTACACGGTTTACCCATAATAACTCGTTGCAGTCATAGGTATATGTCCCCTAGAATGTCGTGTGCCAATTTGACGTTAAAAAAATCAAATGAAATCAAAATATGTTCTTCGTGTAATTGTTTAGGTACTTACTTATAGTTTTTTTTTTTTTTTTTATCGTTTTATATTTGAATTGAAAAAAAAACTCGGAATAAAATTTTGATCTATGATGTTGACACTCTTACGTAACTCGTATACTATTAAGCAGGGCCGTAGCAAGACCCAATAGCGCCCCTGGCAATGAACAGAATTTACGCCCCCTCCTCAATCACTGTCATTCCTATGAAATATTTGTGGTAGAGTAATAAGAAAAACAAGGGCTTTTCACAAATTTGTCGATTGAACTGTCCAAATAATTGCCAACCCAAAAATTTTTTCTTAGTGAGACAGTACCCCCTCCCCACCCCTTTTGCTGACCTTATAATCACCCAATTTGTTTTTTTATTACCTTAAAAAAATATCATTAAAAAAACCATCTTTAACATAAATATCTCCTTTTTTATTAAATATTAAAATCGTTATATTTAAAAATAAGTAACCTGCACTATAAGTGATCGTTAACACGAATAATATTTAAATATTGAATAATGTTTTGTACATCATAGTGTATAATACTGTTCATGTTTATTATTTTGGTATGGACTTGCATGATTTTTTTATCATAAAATACAATATTTTCAGTTACAATTTTATAGTTCTAACTAGATACTAAATAATAAAACAATAGTGAAGAATTAAAAAATACAAACATTATTATCAAGCAGAAAATATATGATAAAAAAATACTACAGTATAACCTATATATATAGGTATATTAGCTGCAAAAAGAAGGCAAGTTCGGACTTGCCTTCTTTTTGACCATGTATAAAACATT
The DNA here is from genome assembly GCA_025469235.1 of Pemphigus obesinymphae. NCBI lineage: Eukaryota > Metazoa > Arthropoda > Insecta > Hemiptera > Aphididae > Pemphigus > Pemphigus obesinymphae. The sequence goes on along the minus strand of JAIPRL010001212.1, from coordinate 71,812 downwards.
AAAAGAGGCAAGTCCATTTGCACATTATCTCCGTAAATAACAATTGGACATAGGTACCTTTTTCTTGAACAGTATTAATGACGTGATAATATGGCGCATTCAAAACGATCAAAAACTGATTTTCGAAAAAAATGGACGTGCCCTGTTGTTGCAGGGAGCCCTTCAATAGAAGTATTTTTTTCGGAGGAAAGTTGAAAGAATTATTTTGTTTTTTGCTGTTCAAAATTATTAAGGAGACGCTCACTCTGTCTCAATTTTTGCTGATGTACCGCGCCTAAAATTATCATCAGTAAATTGAGGCGGACCCTCATTGAAATTGCGCCTTTGGTATTATTGCGCCCCTGGCAAAGGCCCTCTTGCCAGTGCCTATATACGGCCCTGGGTACATATTATAATGTACCTACCACTAATGTAATAGTGTAATAAGTACCCATATAGTTATATCACATTTGGTTTATTATTTCTGATAAAAAAAAAAATTATGAAATACCTATACGTAGTGTTTATAATTTATACACTAAATACAATCATAAATAAATGCAAATGAAACTCAAATATCGTAGGTAGGTTCCTATTTTATATCTATTGCCAAATGAAATTTAAAATAACTAAAAATTCGTTGGGCGAAACTAGATGCAACCAAATTGTATGTATGTACCTACCTAATTGTATGTATGATTTTTTTTTTGATATTTTGCATTTTGAATCGTAAAAAATGTAAAAGAATATAATATACATGAACCTCTATAGGTACCTAATATGCGACAACATATTAATTATTATAATTTATACACGTAAATATATAAGTACCCTATCTAAATACAAAAATACAAGTACAATTTAAAAAAACAAAAAACATTTTATAAGTACGTTCTGCATAGAAATGGGTGATGTACCTACTTTAGTACCTATACTTACTATAACCTATAATACCTAACCTACTTAAATTATATAGGTAGGTACCTAGTATCAATAGGTAATACAGAAAATTAAATAGGTACCAATTACATAATATATATACCTAGCTAAAGATATAGGTAGGTACCTACCTAGATATAGTACCTACCTACCTACTTATTAACTATTTAATTATAAAATAAGAAATACACAGAGCTTGGTATATTTATTTTAAGTCTGTATAATACCTATATACGATATATTATAAGTACATATTATTTAATATTTGGTTGATTTATTTTAAGATTATTAATTATTGAGCTTGTTCAACTATAATACATTATATTATACCATAGATTATGTACCTATAGTATAAAAATTACAATGTAATATAATATAATATTATTATACTCTTCTTGTTCTTCTCTCTCAATTATTTATGGGTCGCCGCGGTCATCCGTCCTAAACTTCATCTCTCTTCGCACACACCAGCCTTTTTACATTACCTATTGTATTACATCCAACCACACATTTCATCTTTTTAATCTTACGACCTCTGTCTCTTCCTTTCTTAAAACATGCCAGAGTCATCTCAATCTAATCTCTCTCGTTTTGTCTATACTATCGAAGCCAATATTATTTATATAGGTATCTACCGACTCATTTCTTATTTTGTCTTCTATAGTGACTTTATACCCGACGGTTCTAACATGCAGCAATACCTACTCATCTGTTTTGTCTTCCTATCTTGCAATGCCCAACATTATGATCATTGTAGCCATCACCACCGTTTTATACAATTTACTTACCTATCTTTTAACCTGAATGGGATCCTTTTGTCACAAAATATCTATCAATTTCATCCATCCACACTTAATCTTGTGTTTCATATCTTCCTAGAAACCACTATTCAACTATAGAACAGATTTTAAATATTATTTAACATTTAATTTTAATGTTTTGTCTTTTTCTTCCGTTAGCCATCTTGTACACTTCTTTTTCTCTATCTTTTGTTCCTAATCTCTCATACAACTAATTATATTTTTCTAATTTAGCTTTACTCACTATACTATTTGCTGCTTTATTTAAGCTTATATATTCTACCCAATCACTTTCCTTGATTTTCTGTAATTTCTTATACTTACTGTAATTACTCTTTAATATTATAGGTATGTATTACTACCTACTTACTATTCTACTGCCCACCACCATATTTACTTATCCTTTTAATTATTATTAGGGATGAGAAGTTATAGAAATTGCATATTTTTGACTGTCTTCCATTTATAGCTAGGCGAGTTAAAAATTTGTTCCATAACCTAGCGAGTTCATATTTGCATTTTATGATTTGCATATTTTGGTGATTTTTTTATGAATAGCATATTAATGATTTTTCGTTCATATAAATGCATTTTTAGTATAGATAATAACAATAATTGAACACAAAACCTGTAGTTTCAATAATATAGAGTTCAAACTTTAAACATAAAATGTAAAACAATATTTATTAATGTATCATACTATTATCAAATAGGTAGAACTTAAATTTCAATATAATAGTCAATAGAACATAAATACTTTTCGAGACACTGGTGATTTTTATCTTATCTAATTATAACACGATTATTTTTCCTTTTACGACCATCAAAAATAAAACTTAGTTTAGTTCAAATACAGTTATTTAATAGTATAATAATTTATCAACTATCAGAATGTATATGGTTATTGCACATTTTTTTATGCATAGTTTCGTTTTTTTTTGTGCATATTTTACCAATTTTACCTCCTATAATATCTCATCCCTAATTATTACATTTTATACATAGTAATAAAACACATGCTCGTGTACTTACCATTCATATAATAAAATTAACATTTGTTGCTTAAAAAATAACCAAACCCTAATAATTGTTATCCTTAGATTGAAAGTCCCGGCAAAACGGTATATTGTCTGTACTAATTTGTATCGATTATTATGACACCTGTATAATGACTATATGAATGTTATGATGGTTATTTTTGATTATATTGGAAAAATATTTTATCTATGACTGTATTATATTTATCAAAAGCAGGTATTTATCGTTGTTTCATAATTTCATATTATTAGTGTACTCGAAGGTAAAAAAAAATACAGTATGATTTTTATACAAAATACAAACTAAGAAAACAGATTTTTTTTAATACAATGTAAATTTAATTTTAAAATAATATTCATCTTTTTTTTCATCATTTTGGTTATTTTGACTAGTCCCTTGAATGTCATTATAAACGGTTTCTACTGTATTAGTAAAAACCTAGTTATACCTATTATAAAATTTATAGACCACAAGATTTTTAAGCAAACCTCATTTTGGTTTTTAAACTTTAATAACTGGTTTTTTAATAGGTAAATTAAAAAAAAAAAAACACAAATTAATTTTTATTTCAACAGTTTTCTGTGAATATGTTTTTATTACTGAAAATCATTACTAAAGTGTCTAAAAAATAGTATGAAATATAATATAAAAAGTATATTTTTTTGGCATTAAAGCTCTACAGTGAATGTTTTATTAAAAAAAATCTAAACTTATTATTTTAATATTTACTAGTTAAATCAAATATAACAAATTATATGAGCTAAAAAACACGGTAAATTCCAATATTGTGTGCAAATTAAATTTACAAAATTATTCATTTAATATCCTTTTTTTGGAAGGAATAACACTTGTGGAGTTAAGCTGAAATACTTTATTTTTTGGTGAAATTAAAATAAAACCTATTTAAATATTTAGAAAATAATAATAGAACCTGATTGAAAGAGTTTTTTATTATATATATATATAAAAACATACAAAACTTCAAAATTAGAACTATTATACATGATTTAATATTACATTTCATATTATTACAGCTGTAATAATCTTATCCATCGTATTATGCATATTATTAATGTTGACTCTATTTTCCTCAGTAAAAATTTAAAATTATAATTGTTCTCCAGTATTTAAAATATATATATTAAATTTCTAGATACTGTATTTTGGACTTAGCTTGATTTGTAATACAAAATAAAATATCAATATCAATATTTAAATATAATTAGTACACAACACTAAGTATAATTAAAAATTAAGATTAATTATTATTAATATGTTGAAATATATTGTTATTATTTATGAACAGAAAGATCAAAATATATGTTCAATGTACAACCCTAGAAATTAGAATCAAAAATATTAATGAATACAATTTGTACAAAATAATAATAATAATTACATACAAATATATACGTAAATTGGTCGCCTTAATCATAAGTTAAAATATTTAATTAATGAAAAAGGAAACAATGTTTCTTTAAGCTTAGAACAAGTTGTAGAATATAAAATAGTTAGTATAAAATTTGTCAGTTATATAATTATATACATTTCTAAATATACCTTTATTTTGTGCCAACTAAATTATTTTGAATACAAATAATAATTCTAAAAATTACAAAGACAACATTAATAATTATTATAAAAAAAGGCCAAAATACAAATATTAAATTGTTTTGTTATAACATAAATCAAGTACATAACATAATGTTATAACATAAATCAATAAAATAAAATTAATGTTTGCGAATATATTCACTATATCTTAATGGTGTATTCCAAATAGCACTTGAGGTACGTTGTCTATCACGAATATTCCATCCTTTGAACACTTCTTTAAGACTCACACTTTTTGGACAATCAAAAAATAACTCTCTTTCTCTAGAATCAACATGATACTGGAGTTCAAGTACAGCTGTCCTATTTTCTCCTACAATAGATAAAATTATATATTAGTTAACAATTATTATTTAATCTGATCAAAGTAGTAAATAATGAAATAAATACGTTTTGCCCAGTCAGGAACAGGTTTTTTGGGCCCAGATTCATCTTCAGAAGAATCACGGGCTGATATATCATTTAATCCATAATCATTTGTGTTTGTTTCATTCTTTCCTGACTATAAAAATCAAAATAAACATCAAATATATTAATTACATTAATTATTAAATACTATAGTAACAATTAATATTCATTTTAAATAACCGAGTAAATTACATAATTTTTAATGGCCTTAAATACAGTTATCTGGATGCAAAAAATAAAACTAAATACAAACTTATAGTTCATATTTATAAAGTATTAATAACCATTTTCAGTAATGAAACATTATAGAAGACAATGAGAAAATGTTTAAAATGTTATTTGAAAAATAAATTAAATTTAATATTAAAACAATATTTACCAATTTTGTACAAATATTGAGGAAAATATACGATTTTATTAATTTTTTTTACCCAGTATAGTATAACATACATATTCTTACTTCATTCTTGAATGATCAAAAACAATAAAAAATAAAAATTCATTTTGAGACAACTACTTATTTGTTTCATTTCATGGGCTGAGGTTATGGGAAGTTGCACAGATTCAGCTGCTATGTAGTGAAAATTGAACATTTTTCAAAGCAGTGTTGTTATAATACAACAACCATTAGAAGTTACATCAAAATTAATTGTTATTATTATTGTATTTTGGTCTTGCAAGACAAAGTCAATATGTATGTCAATAATACAAATAAATATGGAATATTTTATTGACTGGGACTTTATAAATACAATTATAAAGTAATTGCTTTTCTTTTAGTTTTTTTTTTTAATATCTATCCATTGTGTACTTAACATACACAGTTCATTACTTGTACTCAAAAGACTTTCAAAATTAAATTTCATTCAGTATTATATTGACAGTTAAAAATATTGTGTTGTTTTTATATAGCGTTTTCATTATTTACTTAAAAAATAAATAATTTAGATGCTTTGGTATGTATAATATCCTACCAAGACATAAATTTATCATGGTATATAGTTTAGCTACCTCACTAACTTCTTTTTTGAAACCTATATGAAATTTTGTTTGTTTCAAAGTTATAAAAATGTGACCGTTTTTTGTATTTTCAAAAATATTATATTTATTTCAAGCTTCATTCTCATATCAAAATAATAACTTTTCATAATATAGTTCCTGTTATTATATATAAAACAAATAACAAAAAATAAACTACGATAATGCAATTACACACATCTATATTGTCTGAAATTGTTACCTTACCCGATAGGTATGGTTTTTCCTTGCAAATCAGGGGATATTTTCAAATTAAACTGTTCAAACGGTCAAAGAAAACAAGTGAGTTTATAGTTACAAGTGAAAGGAATAACTTAATCCGTATTTAACTTCGCCTATTACTTACTCAACATGGTGTTTTACAACAAATTGGGGAATATTTTGATTTGAACTTTCTGAGTGAGTGAAGTGAGCGAGTGACCCAACCCGGTTTTTTATAGCAGCCAACAAAATAAAAATAATAGTATATGAAAAACGACACTTTTACAAAAATGTCGTTTAAAATATGTTATTTTAGATAATACACAATGTTTAAATCACTACAACTTTCAGTGTTTTTGTAAAATTCAAACAACATAATCATTTAAAACAAATTTTATATAGGTTTTAATATATTTAATTTTAAAAATAAATTTTTTTTAAGAAATGGTGCTTTATGCCTTTTTTTATGTTGCCCAATTTCTGACCGATAAACGTTATCATTATTTTGTAAGAAGTGCATTGCGAGTTATGACTATAGTGAGATTATTGCTAGTTGATACTGATATGGTGTGTAGTGTGTACCTATAATATATCGAGCATATTATATAGTTATTAATAGTTATTATAAAACCGAAAATGATCAAACTTATGAAACGGAGGCAGATCATATATTTGTAAAAAACATGCTGTAACCTTCAATTTGAGTTTTAATTTAAATATTTCAATACATAGTCAAAAACACTGTGTGCATGTATTCTCATGAACACTTTTAGTGCGTGTTCTCTAGGGTTTAAAGTTTTGATTGTAGCTTTTAAAAAAATGATATCAATATTTGAGGAAGATCAATCTGTCACTTTCAATGTTGCCTTTCAACCATCTATATACCTAATATTAAATGCATTGGCGGAAATGGGGGGGGGGTTTGAGGCGACTTAACCACCTTAAAATGTTAGCCAGCTCCTTCAAAAATGCTTTAAAAAATTATTATATTTAAATATATTTATACCTAGTCTAGACATAAATACTGTCAGTAATTCAAATGTTTATAAAACAAAAACAAAACTTTGTGTAGCTGACTTCAAAATGCTTAGCTTGAGCAACTCCAAATTTGAGTGACATTTTTACAGGCTTTTTCTTCCAAAATACTCCTTAACTCATAATCAAGTGGGTTCAAATTCAGGCTTGTGGGGAACCAATCAGATACCTAGATGAAATGTGGAACATTGTTTTAAAATCACATTTGGATTATTTTTGCCTTTTGAGTTGGCATCAAATCCTTTACCAAAACTCGATTAAACAAAGTATCGCTAACAGGCTTCACTATAGAATCTAAGACAGGAAAAATATCGACTTAACTGAGACCCAATAATTCAACAAGATTTTCGCCAATGATTAAATGATAATACCAATAAAGTAATAACAATTTTGAAATTAATATGTATAACTGAAATAGTATAAATTTAATATTTTAATATTATATACATGTTTAAAATTATAAATAAAACATTTAAAAAATTCTAAAAACACATTAAAACAATAAATAAATAAATAATATATAATATATATATATATATATAATAAATAAACATAAAACATTCTAAAAACATCTCAAGGTAAAATAATATCTACTGTTAATAATACAAAATATACTAATCTCAATAAACTAAATAAGAAATTAGATAAAAATTTAATAAAAAAAAGTAGATTTACTTGAAAGAAAATTAGAATCTTTTGAAAATAATACCTCTACTTCTCATATAGGATCCGAACAGGATATAATTTCAGAAATTATTGATAGACAATCACTATCTTGCAACTTATTTGTATTCAATTTGCCAGAATCTAAGAATAATCCTCAAACATCAAAAACTGATAATGAACAACCTTTAAAGATGCTTAGCGAAATGGATAATAAAATTACTAAAATTAATTCTCGTCTCAGTAAACCAAACTCAACTACTTTAGATAAACCACGTCCGATAAAAGTTGCTTTATCTAATGCCACAGAAGTATTTAAAATACTCAGTTTTCAATTCAATTTACGTACTTCTTCGCAGTAGGCGACATTCGTATAGCTTCTGATCGTACTTCAATGCAACGAAATCATGAGTAAACTAGGAGATGAACTACAGAAGCGAAAAGCTGAAGGTGAAAATGATTTGATAATAAAATATATTAAAGGTACTCCCACCCAATATTATTAGTAAAAAACAAACATTTTTTTGAATAAATCCCGAATAGATCTAAACATCTACTATCAAAATGTTCGAAGTCTCAATAATAAAATGTCTAATTTAAAAACACAATTACCTAATTCACTTTATGATATATTTATATTCACGGAAACATTGCTTACGGAAAATATTGCTACATCTGAATTGGGCTTCCACGGAATGAAGTATTCAGATATAATAGAAACTCACACACCAGTTCTCTATCAAAAAGTAGTGGCGTTTTCATTGCTGTCCGGAATATTTATAAATCAAAACCCATAGTATTATATAATATTAATATTGAGCTATTATTTGTTATCCAATTACCCAAACGTTCTCTTATTATCAGTTCAGTTTATATTCCTAATCGATCTACTATAAATGTTTTTAATAAGTATTTTTATATTGTTGAATCTATCTATAACAAACACCCAAACGCGGATTTGCTATTACTAGGTGATTACAATTTACCATCTGCTAACTTTCCTAATAGTGAATCGCATTTTAATGATAAATTACCTTATTTAAATTTATGTTATTACAATCATATATTTAATATAAAATCCGTAATTCTTGATTATGTAATTTCTAACTCTTTATCCATGTATGTTAAAGAAAATAATTATCCTATAGATATTATGCCTGTAGATAATTTTCACCCACCACTATTTATAACTTATAATTGTTTAATTTCTACAAATTTAGAATTTAACGATTATGTCTTGAATTGGAAATTTGGCGATTACAGAAGAATTATAAGATACTTAGGTAATATTAACTGGTTTAATACAATTAATTCTAACTCTAATATTAATAATGATATCGATTTTTTATACCCATATTAATTATGCTTTAATCGATTTATACCGAAAGTTCGCAGATATAAATTAACATACCCTATTTGGTTTAGTAAAGAATTAAAAATATTAATAAAACATAAACAAAATTCTCATAATATTTTTAAAATTTTTAAACACCTGAATCATACATAGGTTTTTCTAATCTTCGAAGTCATTGTAAAAAAATTAGATATCGTGATTATGAAAATTATATTAATTACACACAAAACTCAGTCAAAATTATTCCAAAATTTTTTTTGGAATTTTTATAATTTACAAAAATTAAATAATCAATTGCTTGCATTTATGTTCTATTTTGATATTTTGAAGCTTCCTCTGGTCTAGAAATTGTTAATTTACTTGAGGATCATTTTTCTAATACATATAAATCAAATCCATTAATGATTGATAACACTAATAATATTTATAAATTAGATAACTCTCTATTTTGCTTTAACTCTATAAATAAATCTATAATCGATGTTTTCAATGAAATGTGGTCTATTAATTTAAATCAATCAACGGGTCCTGATGGCATCTCTGCAAGGCTTATAAAAGAATGTTCATTTATATTGTTACCAATTATTATAACAATTTTATTTAACAAATCTTTAAAAACTAGTATTTTTCCTAACATATGGAAATTTTCATTTTTATCACCAACTTATAAAAAAGGAAATAAATCATTGGTTACAAACTATAGGCCAATTTCTAAATTTTCAATATTCCAAAGTTATTCTCTAAATTGATTAACAATCAATTATATCCTTTATGCAAACATATAATTTCTAAATGAACAACATGGTTTTTGTCCAGGACGATCATCATTAACCAACCTGGGAATTTTCAAACAATTCATCTTGGAACCAATTAATATACAAGCACAAGCTGATGTAATCTATACAGACGTTGAAAAAGCATTTGATAAAGTTAATCATTCTCTTTTATTAATCAAACTCAAATCATTTGGTTTCAACGATATCCGTTACTTTCATGGTTCGAATCTTTCTTAACCAACCGAGTCCAAGCAGTAAAATATGAAAATCGTATTTCTGATCTAATAAACATACTATCTGGTGTCCTCTAAGGTGACCACCTGTCACCATTACTTTTTTCTATTTTTATTAATGATATTCAAAAAATCATAACAAATTCAAATTGCCTTCTATTTGCGGATGATACTAAAATTTATAAAAAATTGAATGTTTTGATGATGCAGTAGAACTTCAATAAGATCTAATCAACCTTTATCATTGGTGTATTGAAAATGATGTCATTAAATATAGAAAAATGTGCTGTATCTCTTTTTCTTTAAAAAAAATACCTTATTTTTTGATTATACGTTAAATAATTTAAATGTGTCACGTAAAGATGTTATTAAGGACCTAAGTGTTTTATTTGATTCGAAGCTCTCATTCAATCATCATATTGATTACATTAGAAATAAAGCTTTTATGAAATTAGGATTTTTGAAACGTATGTGTAAGGATTTTAACAATGAATCGGCACTTAAAATTTTATATTACTCATTAGTACGGTCTCATTTTGACTATGCTGCCTTAATTTGGTACACTGATAATATAACACAAAACCAAAGTTTATCCTCAATCCAAAATAACTTCCTAAGATATTTATCGTATAAATGTCATATAGAAAGAATTCCTCATTCAGAATATATTACTTGTAGTTTTTTTAGGATAATGTCTTTAGATAAAAGAATAAATTTTTTGAACTGTAAATTTCTATATAAATTATTACATAATATTATTAACTGTCCTGAACTTCTTGAGCGTTTAAATTTTAGATTAAACCAATCATGTTCAAGAAATAAATCATTATTTTATCCTTCACCAATTAATAAAAAATATATATAATACCTACACCCCTGCAAATGTTCTAATGACCTCTTTACTCCACTTTTCTAATATTTTATCCAATTAATACTATTTACTATCTTACATATTTTTTTTTTTTTTTTTATGTCCTTAATTTATTAATAATAGTTTGTTTTATTTTGTATAATACATTATAATTTATTAATTCTTATATTAATGTATTACATAAATAGTTTATTTTGCATGATAATTTAAATGTTTAACATAATTTTATTATTTAGTACTATTAGGTTAATTCTCTTACCATGTACATATAAACTGTGAATTTATTATTTTGAAATTGGAAATTTATTTCCATAAATAAAATAAATAAAAAAAAAAAAAATTCAGATCCATTACATATTATATTCAGTAGCGGCTCGTAGGTGAAATATCTAGTGATGCTAATTCAAAAATACTATGAAATATAATAATAAATATACTTAATATCATAATATTTTATAAACTTAAATTTCAGAACGCACAATATAAAATACAAATTTTATAATAGACAAGTGACATCTGAAAAAAGCATAGTTGTATAAACTATACACATTATATACCTGTTTATATATCTCCATGGGAAGAAATGCAGATTGACAATGAGTCATAACTGTACCTAACATATATTCAATCACAGTATAGTTCGAAAGATGATTAAACCAGTATTTTTTGCAATTCCTATAGAATCCACTCAAGTAAATAATTCAGAAATGGGACTAGAAACATAACTGCACATGCGGAACTCAACATCAACATCAAACTATGAAGGTTTATAACAAAAGCGACAATATCGAATAGAGATGTAAAGCGTGATAACCACAATAAAAATATGAACAGACACAAAAAATGTACTAAAACATTGATAAATAAGTAATAACAATAAATATAATAAACACAAATTTACTGACATTTTAGATAGTGAGTGTGCCTGAATTCCATAATACAAGCTGCTACTGATTATTTCTAAAGAATTAGAATAGCAGAATATAACAACTAAAGACACTGATAGATAAGAAAAATAAAACAATATATGCACAGGAATATTAAGAAATCAAGAAATAATATCTACAATATTAATCAAAAAAACTTACTTTTGCTTTTGGTAAAGTAACTGCTTTAGGTACTGATGAAGCTACTGTTTTTACTGTTTTAGGTTTAGTTTTTTCTTGTCTGTAAATGATTGAATAGCATTTCATCAACACTCGGTATACAATGAAGTATAAACATTGAAAGTTACTTACTTTATTTCATTTTTCTTTTTAAGTTCATTTTCCTTTAACTTACGATCCATTTCAGCTTTTTGCTAGAATATAAATTATAAAGTTAGCCAATAAATTAAGTTTCATATTAAAATTACAAATAAACATTAGAAGGTAAATATGTATAACATAATGATAATTATGTGAACAGTGAAGTATATACCATTTTTATTAATTTCAATTCTTCAGCTTGTTTACGCTTAGCATTAATCTCAGCTGATCGAAGTTCTGCTTGTTTTTGTTTCTTTAATGCTTCCTCTTTTACCAATAATTCTTTTTCTTTTTGTTTTTCTTCTTTTAATCTTTTTTCTTCTGCAGCTTTTTTAAGTTTTTCTTCAACACGTTTCATTTGTTCTTCTCTTTGTTTGGCAGCTTTCAAATGTTGATCATCAAATTTCCTAATCACAATTAATGAAATATATTATTTTAAAATTGACTAATGAAACCAATATAATTAAATATATCATACAATATAATACTTAATAAGTAAGCCTACAAAATAATGTTATTTATCATTCTCATGGATAAATTTGTGTTTATTTTAGGAATATGTTAATATAAATATAGTATTCTGATTAGAATCTATCTGAAAAGAACAGTAGAAATTCACAAATCAGATTTTCTGTGCGGAAAAGACAAATGTGTATCATATCTTCTCTAATAAGTCACTACCTAGGTATTCTGTGAATCAGTGGGTCAGACTAAAATAATTAAATACAGACTCATCAAAGGGTATTATATAATGCATAATTTAATTAAATAAAATAGGTAGATACAAAATTTAATTCAAATAAACAAAATAATAAATTACGATTTCGGATATTGGATAAAAATAATCGCAAAAAAACAGATAAGCGGAATGGGATTTGAACCAGCATACTTGTATCGAAAGTTCATTTGTTTTCATTAAGCTACAGAATCGATGAAAAAGTGGTCGAAATTTCTCGTATTTAAACTATTTAGAAAACAGACGACACCGTTACATATATATATCAACAAATAATATATAAGCATATTCGAAATAAACAAACCAATTGGTAGTCAGACGTTAATAAATCTGGGAAACGCAAAACCGAAGTTCACAAAGTCAATAAAAGCCTACGAAGGGAGCTAAAGTTATTTCAAAATTTTAGGCGGGTAATACGACGACGCAGGAGAACATCGAATGATAACGGAAATTGGTGAGTTGGGAATCGGATTTTTCTTCCCAATGTTAAAAACTCTAAGAAAATGCAAAAACACAGAAAAACGAAAGGCACAAAAATCTCAAAATGACTGGAGAATATTTTAAAAATGGTAAAGGAATAGGCGTAAAGCGATAGCGAAAACGGGCTGGGGAATTAAATAATAATTAGTACTGTTTTAAGAGTTAGCATTTTATATAAATGATTACCAATTATTATGAAATTGTAAATTGTTTTCTTTTACATATATTATTTATAATAATATGTGTATTAAGTCAGACACATACATATATATTTATATATAAACATATATTCAGTGTATTTTACTTAAATGGTAACACAAAATATTTCTGCCTGATGACATTAGATCGAAATAACTATTTCAGGATGATAAAGAGGTAATGCCACTGAAGTAATACCTAGGGACGGTTTCAGAGGAATAAAGCCGATAACCATTAAAAAAAAAAAAAAAAAAGATGATAAAGGAGTTTCAATACATAATGGGCCTATTTTAAATCGTTTTAATTTTTCCATTGTATGCATGTACACAATAAAACTTGATTTTTTTTTTAAATAGTAACCCCTATTGTTGACATAGGATTTCAATAGGTTATAAATTTTCTTAAGTTAACTTTTATTCTAAATCCAAGGTCGATTGAGTTAAAACGGTTTAGAATTTTTATTAAATAAATTGATGTTTATAAATTTGTTATTTGAGTACCTATTATAAAAACCACTGGTTATATATTTTTTAATTAATTATTTCAATCACCGATAAAGATGGTCATAAATTAAGGCATGGACTTTTAAAAAGTGCCCTAAAAATGTTTTACAACCTAAAATTTTCATGAAATGCAAAGTAAAAGTTCTATTTTATACCCTAGACCACCCACTAAAAAATGTATTTTGTATTAAAATCTGCCCTTTAATCATAATGTACAATAGTAATATTGAAACTACGTTTTTTGGAATGAACAGAATAATTTTTTTCATGTGCATGACAAGATTACTATTATAGTCAAGAAAAATACCCTAAAACTTTTTTTTTTTTTTCAAAAATTTAACCCACACGTATTTTCATGTATTGATGAATTTTGAAACAAATTGATCTTATATAACTTTTAAGAATGCAATGATATAAATAATGTCAATTTGAACATAACACATTTAAAACATAAAAATTAACATACTTTTGATCAGCTTTGTTTTTAAGATATAATTCCTTCCTTTTTTCAGCTTCATTTTCTCTGATTTGATGAGGAGTTTGTTGTAATAAATCATCTATTGGTTTTAAAGGTGTTGATATTTGTTTTTCCAATAACACATGAACTACATTTGTTTTCTTTGCATCAAAGTGATTATCTTCTTGTAATTTTCTTTTCATTGTTCTTGTTACATGTCGTGACGGTTCTTCTATATTAACTTGAATATCTTCTAATTTTTCACGCTTTTTCATTAATGGACTTTGCTTACTAAAAATGAAATAGATATGTATTAAACTAATAGATCATTTATACATTTAATAAAAGTAAAATCTTTTACAAATATCAAATAATACCTTTTAATGTTTGAGTTGACTTTAGTTAAAATTTGATTTGTGGAAAAATTATTTTTTTCATTGGTGAGCGATTCTTCTGTTATTATATTCATGTTTTTAACCAATTTCTTTGATACTTTTTTTGCCACACATTTAGTAGATATATCATATGTTTTATTCTGATTATTGCTGCTTCCATTTTCAGGAGAAAACATTTCGGGCGATAAACATTCATTTATATTTTCCTTTAACTTTTTATCAACTACAAAGGTGGAATTAGCTTTTGGACCATCCAAATCTATATCCATAAATGTAGATAATGCTCTTGCTCGACTAGCTCCTAAAACAATCAAGGTATTTATTTATTTATTATTAATAAAACAAGCAAAAAGCCCAAAAATATAAAATAGTACAATTATTTGAAAATACAATAGAAACTTATCATAAAATAAAAACAGATACAATTAATATTAGAATTATAGATAATTAAGCAAAAGAATAAAGCTGGGGTTAAAACCTATTTTTAAAATCAATTTTAACAGAAAATGCCGTTTAGGTTTTAAAACTGTAACTGTTTTTATGAAAAAATTTAAAACGGTTTTAAAACAGATATGCAAAATCGGAAAAAAGTGAAATAATTATTTATTATTTAAATAGTATACAATGATATAGGTTTTATAATATAAATACGGGTAGTTTAGAACAGCGGTCTCAACACAATTCCTTGCTAAAATTATACCATATGTTATCTGTGATAACATAGTATAGTGCATGAACTATACACATCTAAAAAATATGGGAACCCGTGGCCCTGCACAAATAAGCACCTCGCCCATCCCAAAACAACCGAAATGCACTATTATATACACATTCTTAACTATTATACAAAATAATGTTGTTATTTCATCATATGTTGTGTTTTTTATTGTCTTAATTAAAATTATCTGAAAAATATGAAACAAGTTGGTTTGTTATTTTTCACTTATGACAAAACACTAAATATATCTAAATACATCTACCCGCAAGATAGAAAATTTCCATAAGCCAGTAATAAAAGCCAAACACAACACAAATTTAGAAACCCATATACGCTCTGTTCATCAGGACGAATGGGCGAATAGAAAATATTATGATTTTAAGGGCAAATAAATTTAATAAATGTTATTTAGTTGTGCTTAATTTCTGATTATTTTATGACTATTATTTTATTTTAGAAATGATAAAACTGAAACCAGTATACTCAAAAAATTGAAACAGCTATTTTCAAAAAAATTAAACTGCTTTTAAAACCGAAACAATTTATTTAGAAAAATCTAAATGGTGAAACCCTTGGAATAAAAGCTTAATAGAAAAGGAAAGGTTGTTATTGACTGCTCGCATAAGATGAATAATAGGTGAGAAATCAAGTAAGAGAAGAGGAAAAGGGGATAACGAAGAAAACTGGAATTTTAAAGTTCAAAAAGGGGATGAACTTTATCCGAGAGGTTTTAAAAATCAGAAAAGATTAGAGACTTGTCTGCGATCAGCAAGATTAGTGAGTTAGAAAACTTATAGAACAAGAAAATCATGTAAAAGGTGAAAAATATTAAGGCAGAGAGCAGCAAGGCGTAGGAATAATTATAATAAAAGTTTTTTTTTTAATTCACTAAAAAGGGCAAATTGAAAAAATGAACTGTTATGTACCTATTACACAAATTATAAATAAATAAGAAATGATAAAATAATCAGCTTTTAGTACAAATTTTAAAGAAATTCACAAAATATAAGAATATTAATATTTATATATTTACTATTTTATTTCTTTTCAAGCTATTATAAAATACTTATATTTTAAAGCATTATAATAAAATATATTACTTGTAGCTGTTTCATATGAGGAAATAGTTGATTCCCTTATACTTTTCTTCTTATCCACTGCCGCCTGAAAATATATAGTTCATTTTTAATAAATTAAAATTGTTATTAGCTAAAAATAATTGAAAACTGATTTGTAACAATAATAATCATTAACTAGTTTGTAAATAAATTATATTTAAAAAAAAACAACACACTTTTAACTGGTTTTTTATAAGAATTTTAAACAAATTATTCAAACTACAATTGTTGTATTATGTATTATATTTATTTGTATAATGTACATTATTATTTTATCCATACTATATGTGTTGAAAACCAGATTTTGTAGAAAATAAAACTTGTTTAGTACCTAAAAGATCTATAACGTCAAAATTTTGAACTTCAATTGAAATTCCAATTCCAACTGACGACTTTTCTATATTCTAATATAGAAAAGTCTGAGTGAAAAATATACATTTTTTCATGATTGCAAAAACAGATCGTTGATATATACATGTGAGTCCATGTAATGCAGGCATGTTAAACACGCAGTCCTCGACTTTTTTTTTTTGTGGACTACTACAATGATCATTAGAAAATTAAGTGAAAATAATATAAAATTTAAAAAAAGTTGATAACCTTTTTTTTGCATATTTACTTTTCAAAGATGTATTTTTAAGACACACATGACCTCCCCCCCCATAAATATTTTCTTTTGGACAGCCCTGTAAATACTTGGAGCACGTTCGACTATGGTAAGGTTGCAGGGTGGAAACAGGTCGCCATCTGCACGAAGGGTTACACTCTTAACGTGCTCAGAGTATATTATGTTTTTATTCGATTGCGGACCGCATAGTATTATATTCAATATTTTTGGCCCAGTTGATACTTTACATTTAACATGCCTGATGTAATAACTCCTCGTATTATTTTAATTTAGGTTACTAATACTAATGAATAATGATAATTTACGATTCATAACAGCACAAGCCATCCAGCAAAAGAATAAGAAATTATCTATTAATACTACTTAATATACAGAAGTCGCAAGACCCCTTATACAAATACAATTTTAAAACCTTTTTATAAATAATTGTTAGTTTTTAGTGATAAATGAAAAAATAATAAATATAAAAATTTAGATGTTTTGTAATACATACAATAGATGCTTGTCTTCTAGTTCTACGAACAGGTGGTACAGCTGGTTGTTGAAAACCAGACTCTCCAGAAAACAAATCTCCAACATGATCAGTTTTGGTTTCTAAAAAATGTACAACACATAATATAAGAAAAATATTTGACGTACAATTTATTTTATGGGTTTATGATCTATAAAATTGTATGGGTACTTATAGTAAAGCCTTGCTTTCTGCAGGCTAATTTTAATGGGAGAATTTCATGTGTGTATAAATGAATATTATTATGTATAAATCTTGCTACCTGCAACTCTTATAATAACATTATTAGCATTGCACATACTGATAATGTATGCACAACACATACTGATAATCTATGCACAAGCACACATTGTAACAATATTTTACGACATTAAGTGTCTCTTGAAAGAGCACAAGGATTTCTATGTAATGGCCTATCGGCACATAATATACTAGTAGACACCAACCAAGAGTTTTAACTGTATGAGAAAGGGGGACTATGCATATAAGCACACTTTGGTCAGAAATACACAAGTAATGCTGAAAAGTGAGTTGTAACAATCATATACGGAATGATAGAAGAGGCTAGTATGATAGTTTAAGATTAGTATAATAAATATAATTAAGGGTATAATAACAATATAATATGTAGTAGTAGTTAATATTAAAATATAATCCTGCCTAGCAAAATAGTTTTATTAATAGTATTAGTAGACATAAAAAGAAAAACAATACTAGCAGGAACTAAAAATTTTAGATAGACATGAGTATACATAGCACGTAAATTATCGTTAACGTTTCATGAATTCATTCAAAATTGTCATTGTATTCTCAGTTATAGCAATTTATTATATTATTATATATTATAATTTTATCAAAAATGGCCACTAATAGTGTGGCCTTAGAGGTAAGGAAAAGGTTCTTAAAAATATATGTATGGAATATTGCCTTATATGGCTGTGAAACTTGGACAATCAGTGCAATAGAGAAAAGAAAACTAGAGGGCCTTCGAAATGTGGTGTTATCGTAAAATGTTAAAGGAGATCACAACACTAAAATTTTTATTTTTAAATTTAAATTTTAATGATTTATTATTATTGTTATAATAATGAAAAACGTTTAAGTAAAAATCCGAAGTTAAAAAACTTATTATTCAACGAGATATTAAGAGTTAATAAATAGCCTCGTGACATCATAGAGTCGATCAGTGCACAGCCGCCTATGTTTTACGTGTAAAAGTTGCTTCATTTACATAAGGATTTTAATAACTTACAATAGTATTTCAAATTTTTTTTTTAATCTTACGTATATTTATGTGTTTAAGACAATAGTGTGATTTTAAATATAATATATCGTCTTGTTATTGTATAATATAAATTATAATATAATATGAATTTCGTAAAATTGAGTTCACGTTGTATCGCCGCGCTGTGCCACTCCCGCAGATGACATGGCGGTAGTATTACAGGACTATTTATACATACGTATTTTTATATTATTATTATTGAACATTGTAATGTTAATGTATAATAAGATAATAAACTGAAACAATACACAGATAAGAGATAAGAGTATATTTTAGCGGTTATCGTTTGCCGTTGCTACACTACAGCCGCCGCGCCAAATCACAAACACAAGCCAAATTTTACGAAATTTACTCTTAATAATTTTAAATACTATAAAAAAAACTAGAAAGTATATCAAAATTATAATCACACCATTACCTTAAGCACATAAATACACTTCAGTTTACGTAAAAAAAAAAAATAGAAAATATTATTTTTAGGGATTGAAATCGATGTATTAAACTAGACACTTTTACACGTAAAACATACGCCATCGGATCTATGATGTCAGACGTGTATTTTCAAACGCTTATATCTTATTGAATAATTACAGTAGGACTGTAAGACTCACACTATATTACTTAGAATATAACGTACTTTAAATCTAGGCCAACTTGTTTTTAGTGTTTTGTGCTCCTTTAAGGATTAAATGGATTGATAGAATAACAAATGAAGCAGTACTAAATAGAATAAAGAAAAAGAGAGTACTATGGCATACCATAAAAGTTAGAAGAGTTAAAATGATAAGACATCTACTACGCCATGACAGTCTATCGAAAAGCGTCATAGAAGGCGACGTTGAAGGCCATATCAGAAGAGGAAGACCCAGGATGGAGTACATGAAGCAAATCATAATTGACATGAGGAAAAAATAGTTACAAGGAATTATAGGAACTAGGAACTGAATAAGGATAGGAATGCATGGAGAACTGCAGCAAACCAATCAAACGATTGAAGACGTAAAGAAGAATTATAATTTTAATTTGGAAAACTTATTTAAATTTATCAACAAATTAACTTTTTCAATTTTCATATCCAATATTATAATTTAATGTATAGTCAAAAAATATTTAGTAATTTTAAACTTGAAGGAATAAATAAGAAAAATATTTAAAAAGTAAAAAATAGTTGTGAACAAATTTAAATCAGTTTTGACATCATTATAGGATTAATCAATTGCTACAATACATAAAAAATAGATTAATTTTTCAGAATTCATAGTTAATTTTTTTTTTTAACTAATTACAAATTACCATTTACAAAACTAATATTTATTAATAAAATGATTGAAACAATATTTTTTTTTAACCCAGACAAACATTACATTAAAAATCAACAGAAAATTATCTTTCTGAGGTTTTAGCCCAGACCTGACAAGTGCAAATGAACTTTAAGAGTGTGAGTCCCAATTTTGTCATTATCGATTAATAATATACAAAATTCACATTCAGCATTTTTATCACAACTTCGTCATTTTTAATATTTAAGTATATTAACCTATTACCAAAATTATAAATGAGAATATTATTTATGCTGTAGTGTCATATTTTTTTCCAAAATTGTAATTATAAAATATTAAAATTAAAGTTTTAAATTAATGGGATTTAAAAAAAAACTGTTATATCTTTTTATAAAATTTTCAAAAAAAAGACTACGTACCTAATATTTAAAATGATAAAGCTATGATAAAAATTTTAACATATGTTCTGTATATTATCAGTTGATTAGACAGAGACAATGCAAAGGACAGAACAAAGTAAGTATCACATCCTCTTAAAGATTAAATTTATTACCCAAATATTATAAATTATATAACATGTGGTTTTGGTCATATATAATGAAAATTTCACTAAATTCACATCATGGATTTTTTCAAAGAAATAATGTTAAAATATTTAACCCACGACGATACTCACTTGATTGTCTTTTGGACATTTTCTTTTCAGGAGCATAATCAGATGCATTTTTTTGAGCCGATTGTAATAAATTATTATATATAACATCAATTTTCAATGATTGCTCCTAAAATACAAATAATAATACATTTTTTTTTACAAATTTTATTAAATAATATATATATATATATTATTTAAATACTCTATATAGAGTTTAATTTTTTCTTTATAAATTTAATCAAAATTTAAAAAGTCACATCTGCATTTGTGTTTATCGTAACATTACAAGAAATTTAACAAAATCACAATATTTAAAACTTTAATTGTAGCATATAGATTTTTTTACTTAGCTAATACAAATTATTTTTGATGTCATAGAATTTTTTTAATGTTATTTGACAAAGAAGTTATGGTAGGATAAAAACACAAAATCTGCCCAACATTTTTTAATCAATTTATTAAGTTTAAATAAAAATATTTGGGTGGATTTTGACTTCTTTGTATTATCTGTACAAATGTTGTCTTATTTGAAAGACCCTAGTTAGATTTTATCTCAGATTCAGAAAAGTTACTTTCTTTAATTTTAATAAAAGACGTTTAAATTCTAAACTTAATCAAAACATTAAAATTTATTTCTATCATGATTAAAGTTAAAGAAATTTAGTAGAAAATATGAGAAAATGCAGATATGATGTTCTCTTCATTTCTATTAAAATGTATAAAGATACAACTTAATAATTACAACATACCTCTAAGGCATTATCAATGTCTTTTACACCATGTATAGTTAATATTGCCAACTCCTTCCATATATCAATTATATTTGTTGATTGGCAATCCATACCTAATTAATATAAAATATTATTACATTAACATACATTTTATTTTAATATTGACAAAAAACGTGGCCTATAAAATTTTTATTTTTACTAAAAATCATAATTTAAAATAAAATTATTCAAGATAAATAAAAATCATTATTTGAAAACAAGTAGGTGGTAAATTATATTAAATATTATTAGAATAATTGTTATTAAGTAGGTATCATATATATATAAACATAAAAAATAAAAATATACAACCCCGTAAATGACATTAATTTTACATCAAATAGTATTAGGTATATGTATAAAATAAAATAAAGGTTAGGTAGGTATATACTGTATGTTCATACGTTAAGTATTTTATGTTAGGTAGGTAATATTATGTATTAAAATTCAGAACAAATGTAGGTAGATAGTTTAGTACTCGTGAAAATTTCTAAATTTATTTTTTCATAATGTGTTTTTAGTCGCTGAATTTGAAAAAGCTAAAATAAATGATATATGTTATAATAAACTTACTTTGAAAGTTATTCAAAAGAATTGAGAAAAACTTGATTTTTCAAATATCGTTCAAATATTTTTAACAGAAATACCTATAATATAGGATGTTAATTGGCTTCAAGTAGGTAGTAAATATGCAAATTTAATATTGCCATATATTCCAAAGCAAGCCAGACCACCTAATTCTGACTCATTATTTTCATAACTTAAAACTACATACATTTATATATAAAGTTTTATAGTTCTAATACCTATATCATATAACTTATAGAACTATATAATAAGAGAAGCAAAATGAATTATGACAGCCAAATGTATACATAAATAAAAAAACTTTAAAATTTAAAATACATAGGTATTTATAAAAAAAAAAAATGATCAAAATTGAGTATTTTACGAGGTAAAGCTAAATTTTTAAGAAATTAGTTATTTTGATGCCATTTATGTAATAACTTCCAAAGGCAGTACCTATAATCTAAATTTGATTTCACCATCGTTTTTATTATACCTAAAAAAATACACTAAGTACCTGAGCAATTTTTCTCAGTATTTTTTGTATCACTTCCAAAATAAATTAGAGCAATTTTTTTTGAAACAAATACACTTTACTGGGTGTCCCTTTTTATGATTTTTTTGTTGTTTTATAGTGTTTTTTTAAGCTAACTTCAAATCTGTAATCAGAAATCTGCAGACTCTTGTAGTTCAAAAGTTACAGTTACTTAAACCTACAGTATTATTGATATGCGTTATTTATATATTTTAATGTTAGGTAATAGGTACGTTTCGCTGATGAAAACAGCAATTTAGAAAAGTATGAATAATTAATAAATAAATATACAAAGTAAATAGTTTAAAGAAACATGGGGCTATGCTCGCTTCGCTCACAATGGTGGACTCCATTTGCTCGCTACGCTGTCGCAAAAATTTGAAAATATCCCTTGATTCGCTATGAAACACCACGTCGGATAGGTAACAAGTACAGGTGCATTTCGCTCAATTTAATTTAATGTTAATATCAATGTAGTTTTATCACAGAATATTCTGTGGTTTTATAATTCAATATCGTTATAATTGGTATTATAAGTATGAGTAGTGTTACATGCATAGAAGAGAGATGATCTCACAGCATTGACAGGTGCTTCTGCCGCTCGCCGCGCCATGCCCCGCAATACCTTGCGTAACGATAATACTGCAAGTTCAAGTAGCTGTAACTTTTGAACTAAAAGAGTCCACATATTTCGGATTACAGATGTAAAATTAGCATAAAAAACACTATAAAACAACAAAAAATAAATAAATCTAAAAGAAGGGCGCCCGGTAAAGTGTATTTATAGATACCTATTTTTTTTAAAAACTTTCCAAATTCAACAACTAAAAACAAATAATATGAAAACAAAAATTTGAAAAATTCACATGGGTAAAATTAGCATAAAAAAACACTATAAAACGGCAAAAAAAAAAAAAAAAAGTCCAAAAGAAGGGCGCCCGGTAAAGTGTGTACTTATAGATTTCTATTTTTTTTTAAACTTTCCAAATTCAACAAATAAAAAAAAATATTATGAAAACAAAAATTTTAAAAATTCACACGGGTACTAAACTGCATATTTTATACCCTCATGTGCACAAAGATTATCTATCATTTTGACCGTTTAACGAGTGAATATATTCAATGAAGGTACGGTCAATTTTAATGCATAACAAGTTGATACTTACTTTTAATACACGTAGGTATCGTCTAAAAAATTGACAAATTTGATCCTTGATTATTTGAAAATAATAAAAAAAATAAACACCGATTAGTTAGTTAGGTACTCGCAAATTTAATACTAGGTATACATAAAATCCGAGAACGTAGAACTGGCGACTGTGAAAATAATCTATATCAATAAACACTGGTGACCGAAATAATACACAACCCTAGCGCCCAAAAAGGATTTACACCGTACAGACAGAACATCCATACAACGATTAGCGAAACACTGCGAGGCCAGGACGCCGCCGAACGACCGATAGGAAAAAACTGTATATAAAAGGAGATTTCCGTTAAAAACCGAACGCGGGACGCAAACGGTAATGCGCACTGCGCAGGTGTAGACCTGCCGTAAATCGAGAATTCTTGAACACCGCCGATTTATATTTTTCATGGAAGAAGCCGAATTGTTCTCGTACACATCTGAGTGTGACCAACGTATGGTGATAATCGGAATCGGCCAATTAGAAATCGCCAAGTACAAAACAGTAACACGAAACACGTATACACATATTCGGCTACTGTACAGATACACGAATCGTAAACAAGTGTTCCTCTACACCAAGGATTGAACGCCGCGTATAAGAACCGGCAACTCGTTGATATTTAACTCGTTCGTTTTTCAAACGTCCATAAGCCCGGTGTTATAGTAAACTTTGATCCTATCGTTAACGAATGACTTTGATTTTTTAGTGTTCTATCTGTTTTTACCGAATCGCCCGCAATAATGAAATTAATGCGTGGATTAATTGTATTTTCCGGAATCTTATTGGGTTCCGTGCTCGCCGACTCCGTCGTCGATCTATCGGACTCCGATTTCGAGTCGTCGGTAGCCCAATATGACACCGCTCTAATCATGTTTTACGCGCCGTGGTATGTATTTGAAACGTGTACGACTGACATTCGTTTTATTTAATTTCAATTTTGTATTAGGTGTGGTCATTGTAAAAAACTGAAGCCCGAATTTGAAAAAGCTGCCAAAACCCTACTGAAAGAAGATCCACCTGTAACATTGGCAAAGGTAATTTTTCACTTGCGTTTAAGAAACGGAATCGTTCATAATATAGAAAATAAACCCAACATCTCTTGTATTTTACTTTTAATTTTATATGCCATTTATGATGTGGTCAGGCACATTTTTTAAAGATATAAATAAAACATGAAATACTTCAAAATATTCGAATAATGTCTCTATTGTTACATTGCTACTTGAAACACAGGTATCTGTGCACAGATCTAAATAGGTAGTAATGAGAAACCGAAAATATTATAACAATTAATATCAGGTAGATAGGTAAGCAGGCATTAGACGCCCAACAAATTGTCATCGACTAGGACATTTGACCCAGTGTTATTTCAATAGGTACCTTTAGACGTACGTTCTTTCGCGCGCGCTTGGAGCGGACGATCCAAGCATGTGGAACGACTACGTACTTGGAGTGTGACGCGCCAAAAGTGTCGTCTTAAAATACGCCACGCTCCAATCGCGCGTTCTTTGCTTGTTGTATTAAGAGTGTAGGAAAGCGTGTCCGTGTAAAGGCTAAAACTGTGTCCTTTCGCGCACGATTGGCATGGCGTGTGGCGCGTTGAAAATTTTGAAATCTTTGTGCGTGTTATCAGATAATTTGTATTATTATTACCTATATATTTATAATTTTATCTATAAATATGATAAAATATCGTTTTAATTTTCCTGAAATTTCGGGGAAGGCTGCAGCCCCTTCAGCTCCCCCCCTTGGCTACGCCACTGCACTATGCATTAAGGTGTGGGCTTACATGCATTTTTAATTCATGTGTAAGAGTTAATTAAATAATAAATGTGAATGAAAACACATTTATATGCACCTAACTCTTGGGTTGTCTCTGAATTTTCATTAAAATAATATGCTTTAACAAATGCAATATAAACGTGGTACTAAACACAATTTTACACAAAATACACGGAGTACCCAGAAAAAAATTGTACCTAAAATTATTTAATTTTTTTGATATACTTTTATTAAAATTCAATACATGATTAATAATATAAAATAATAAATTAAAATCACATTTAAGTATTTAATTTACTCAAAAAACTATTATTTAACTTATCTTATAGTATATTTAATAAAAAAAAAAGAATATAACAACTCGTAAACAAATAGTAGATATTAATTAAAAAATTGAGAAAGGAACATTTTTCTTAATAGTTAATAGGTACTCTTGGACTTCAATCTTTATAGTATATTTAATAAAAAAAAAAGAATATAACAACTCGTAAACAAATAGTAGATATTAATTAAAAAATTGAGCAAGGAACATTTTTCTTAATAGGTACTCTTGGACTTCAAACTTTATAGTCCATTAAAAAAAAATAAAATAATATAACAAAATTATAAATACTATTAATAAATAAATTCAATAAGTTCTATATGTAGGTATTAATTTCAGTCTTGATTGTTTAAAGATTCACAATAAATATGAGAGAAAGAACTTTTTGAATCTTCGTGGTAATTAGATTTAGTAGATGAACTTTGAATTAATTCTGCAGGACATTCTGAGTTAGTATTTACAGGATATGTTATAGGTATATTTTGATAATATGGTCTATTTTCAGTAAGATCTGTGTGTGGAGTTAACGACTTTAACAAGCCACGTCCTAATATTTTACTTATTAATATTTCAGCATATATACGCTTTTTATTCAAAAAATTTCATAAACCCGTAATATGAAAATAAATAATGATAATTATGTTGATAATACCATATCACATGTTGTTGATAATACACGTGCCACGATTGGCGTGGCGTCCAATCGTGTACGTGTAAATATAACAGACGCGCCAAGATTGCAGGTTAAGCAGTACAAAATACCCGCGCTCCAAGACTGTGGGATAATTTGTATTTAGACTAACACTCTTTCGCGCGCGCTTTGAACGGCCCATTCCAATCTCGCACGAAAGAACGTACGTGTAAAGGACCCTATTGATGTTTTTAATTTTTTCACGTATTTTAGCTATTTATTTACCAATAGATTTGACTAGGTATATTTTTTTGATTAGAAGGGCATAGTGTTCTAGTACAGGTACAAAATGCCTTTTCGCAAGCAAATCTTATTATTGCATAGGTATGTCCTAGATTTCATAGTAATTATATAAAACATAATTAGGTAGGTTCCTTATTACCATGTTTAGATGCACTTTAACTCTAGGAGTACCAGCATAATTTATTAATTTGTAATGAGTTAAATTTGTTTAAACTGTGTATGTAAATGTAATACCTATATATATATATTAGAGCCCTGCATGGGCCTAATGTTTTAAACCCAAGCCCACCCAAAATTAAATTATAAAAATTAAGCCTACTCGGCCCAGTCCATGTAAGTGAAATATTTGGCCCGGCCCATTCACATAAAATATCTGGCCCGGTCGGGTTAATGTACAATTAGTTAATAAAATAAGATCACTCATATTTTATTACCTAGATAGTAATAAGTATAATTTATTATTAATTAATGATGCAAATTCAATAAGTATCATCTAATATAAGAAATTGGCTATGTAATATAATAAATGAAAATATAAATTATAATTTTTAAAATATGAATACAACTTTAAATGTAGGTACCTATATCAAAAATTAATTAGGAAGTATCTATGTGTAAAATATAATATTATATAAAATACACTTGGGTTCGTGTGACTATAATGTCCATAGGTACTCGCTACTCATTATTATTGATAATAAAGTTGGAATTCCAACGGGATGTACGTCTAAATTTATCATAATATACGATTTCGTATAATTTGTATATTTTGACAATAATTTGGAGGTCCTTTAGATATAAAATATAAAATTTCCAATCCGGTCCAATAACTAATACTTGATTCCTATATCGGCACGGTCTGAACCCATTTTTAGACCAGTAAAGATAGGCCCAGTCTAAACCCATTTCTAGACCGGCAAATATAGGCCTGGCCCGTATAGGGCTCTAATATATATTTTACCAACTAAATTGTATATAAATAAATACTTGTTTAGTCAATCTTTCTATATAGATACTTGTATGTATATTCAGGGCAAACACTAGAGGTACATGTAGGCAAGATTAAATCAATTTTCAAAAAAAATCATCAGTTTTTTTTAATAGACAAATCTACTATAAAATACCCCTTTAAAAAAGTAATAAGCAAAAAAAAAACATCAACTTTCAAAATATGTCTCCTATGCCTAAAATGGCTCTGTGTTTATTATATTTTATTTAAATCCCCCTAAGTTTGTATAAAAAATGTTTATAGGTTATTGTAATTATATAAGTTCATTATTGTTGTATTATGTATATCTATGAAAAAAAATGTAAATTTATAACATTGATTATATATTATATAAGTAGCATGTACTCTAGATTGCTCATTGGCCCATATTTCAGTGGTGTGGAAAATGTTAGATTCTATTAAGATCGGATAACGTTATAAGTACTGATAATCAATAGTCTCAATTGACTATACCAAATTTAAAAATGAGTATACCAAAACTTTACAGTTATAGCTGTGGAGTCTACTGTACATTTTAGTATAAAGTAGAAATGATTTTAGGTTTATAAATAACTATAATATTATATTGTAAAATGACTGATCTTTAAAAATATATTTATTTTATAACAATGAAACTAATCTTTGGTAATTATTTTTAATAATGTATAATAGTTTGATAAATTTAAACCCTAATAATAACAGGAAAATTATTATATAGGTACATGTGATATGTACAATTATTACACATATTTAAATATTTTCAAAGTTATCCATTTCAACCATATAAGTACAATGTAATATTTTTAATTTGTCTTTAGAATTATATTGTTGTTATAATTGTACATATTATTTATTTAATATGTGCGTTATGCTTTTGACAACAAAACCAGTGAATTATTAGTTATTTAAAATACATAATTAAATGTATTTAATTAATATTACCTACCATTTTACAAAATAACCAAAGTTATATTTATTAAGCATAAGTTAGGTATATTTTACTGACTGCCCTTTTTTTGTTTATCTAGGCTTAATCATTTATTATTTGTAAGTACATTAAGTACCTACATTATTTATAGTATTATAAATTTTTTATTAAAAATAATGTTAAAAATACAATTTAGTTTTATTTCTTTTGAATGTTTTCATATTGTTAATTAATTAATTAATGAATCTTTATTTTAAATAATTTATTCAAGGTGGATTGTACTGAAGCTGGTAAAGACACATGTAATAAATTTGGTGTTTCTGGATACCCAACTCTAAAAATATTCAGAAATGGTGAAGTTTCCAAAGAATATAACGGTCCTCGTGATTCTGGTACATATTAAGTTGTTTATATTATAGTGTCAGTCAAACTGTACTTAGTAAACTAAATTATGACAATAATTGTATAAACAAGTAATTTCTGTTTGATAATTGGTTGAGTAAGATTGCAATGCCAAACACTTTTATTTTGGAGTAGTCATATTTTTTAATAAGATAGAGTATACAATTTTATATTATGTTATTGTTTATACATAACTTATCATTGTTTATATTATATAGGTTCTTTAGATAGCTTAGTGTTCTGTATTTTGATGATGTAAAAAGTGTTCCTGCTGTAGAGCACTTTACAAAGTATTTAGTTTTTTTTTAATTTTTAATTTAGGGTTACTATACCAGTAATCAATCTAAAGTGTATATAATATAATCAATGGTACTTCTATATTTTAATTTATATAATAACTAATGATTATATTATGATTAGCTGGAATTGTTAAGTACATGAAATCACAAGTCGGTCCAAGTTCAAAGGACTTATCTACTGAAGAGGTTCTTAAGAGCTTCATATCTAAAGATGAAGTAGTGGTTGTTGGATTTTTTGAAACTGAAACTGATCTCAAGGGTAAATTTATTCAACTTGCCAACAAATTACGTGAAAAAGTAAACTTTGGTCATACCACGTCACAGTCAGTAATTGATAAATACAACTACAAGTATGTATTATGATGAAAAAATAATTATAAAGATACTTTCAATTTTACTTTTGATAAGATTGAGCTAGGTGTAGCAAAACAATATGAATAATACAAATACTTACATAATAATAATTATATTAAAGTTTTATATATATATGTAACATTCCTCTGTTATGATTTGCATATTTTTTAAAACAATTGAAGATATATATTATAAATGATTTTTAGATAAATTTTGGTATTAAAATATATTTTTTGATCATTATATTTGATATAAATTTATTTGTGCAAATATAAATATTTTGCCTGCTTTAAATACTGCTTAATACATATATATTGAGTTTAGTTGATTCAACACTCAATACTACATAATTATACATAAATAAAAAGTAAATGAATTTAAAGTAATTTAATTAAATACTAATAATAAAAATGTTATTACTAAATTTATTTTGTATACCTTATAATATTAACATATATATACGTGGAATGTAGGAACATTGACAGGTAGGAGTAGGGAGTTAGCAGAAGTTTTGAAGAGGAGGAATGTGAATATTTGTTGAGTGCAAGAAACAAAGTGGAAAGGGTAGAGAGCAAGAGAAATTGGAGAGGGGTATAAAATCATATATTCAGGAAGAACTAGTACAAGGAATGGGGTGGGAGTGATACTAGATGAAGAAATGAAAGGAAAAGTGGTAGAGGTGATTAGAAAAAG
>JAIPRL010001212.1:26879-40788 GCA_025469235.1 Pemphigus obesinymphae | reverse complement strand
AAGTAAGTGAAGAAGATGCGGGAGATAGAGTTAAGTGGAAGTGTAGGACCAGGGTTGCCGACCCCAAATAGTTGGGAGAGAAGGCGAAGGAGAAGAAGATATATCTATATATATATATATATATATATATATGTTAATTATTATATACTGAATTATATGAGTATAAAGTGTAAATTAATTTAGAACTATTTTAATTTTAAATACTCTCTGAATGATATAATGTTTGATTAATAAGTACTTAGTATACTTCTTAAAGTGCGGGTTGCTAAATGTGACATGTCACCATAACCAATGATATTGATGTGTTTTACAAAGTATATCAGTAATTTTTTATTGTATTTTAACTAGTCTATTTGAGTGACAAATACTTTCAGTTTACTCGTAAAACACTAAATTGTTCCAAGTATGATGGATATTTGTGTTATTAATAATAATAATATTATAACATTATTATTAAACAAAGAAAACAAAAACTATTTTATAAATTTTTCCAGAAACTATCTTTTATAATTAACATTTAATGTATTATATAGAATCAAATTAGCCTGTACTTATTTAATTAGAATTTCAATTTCTGATGAGGGGAAAAAGATGTTGCCATGATCTTTATCCTGTGTCACGCTGCACTATTGCTCACAGAGAAGTTTTGTTATAGATCGTGGCAAACTGTACCTTTGAACAGGTGTCTTTAAAATTTTTAAAAATAATCATTTTTTATATGTAGTAGTATTAAGAAGATGGTTTTAAATTATCAAAACAGAATATTGTTTAAATATGTATAATATATTCAAAAATAAAATAAGAATATATTTTTACCTGACATATTATAATTATAATTTTTTTAAACAAATTAAGTTATACCTAAATAAAAACTTATATGAAATTTTATATGATTATAAATCTAAATATTTTCAAGATTCACAATTCATTAAAAATAATAATTTAATATTATACAAACTTTGGGTCATTTTTAGGTTACATTATGATTATAAGAAAAAATATTAGCCAATATTAAATTATAACAATATGTATTTACAATTATTATTTATCATTTTATTATGTTTTGCAAGTTTTTGACTATAATGACATAAGAAAGGATGCTTTTTAAGTTCTGTATATTCTTATAGAAAAATTAAAATCCATTTTTTTTTTTTTTGTGTCACAATATTTGTTATAAATTATGTTTTAGACTTTGCAATTAAGAGAAGTTGTAGTTATAGAGTGTAAACATGTTTTATTATCCCTAAAATGGGTATGTAGCATCCTCTTAAAGAAATAATATAATTATATATATGTGTTATGGTCAATGATGATAATTGGGAATTAATCTATTGTTCATAAAAAGCTAATTATGTAGGAAAATGTTATAACATAAAATTCTTACTCATATTTTCATCTTGATTCGTAAATGATGTCTAAGACTATTTGATTATTCTGGTTAGATATAATACACAATTAATTAAATAAAAATGTAAAACTATATACTTATAAGTTATTATTATTATTATTTAATATTTATTAACGTTATGAACTATTTATTTTGACTATTAGCTATAATAATTATTAAATAAAATATAACACTTATGTCTATTTCCACCAATATTAAGTTAAACCAAAACCTTACCAATATTTACTTATTTACTTGTTCAATATCCTATAAGAAAAATTTGGACATTCTATACCACTGTTTTTTCATATGTGAAACACGCTCTTTTGGAAGATGTATGTCTCCAGGAAATTGAACAAAAAATTTAGATAATATATGATTATCTAAGTTTATACTTTTAAAAATGAAAAATTAAGTCAATATAATTCAACATAGATATAATAATTTTATCGAAAATTACCTTTATAAAAATTTAAATCATTAAAACTCATGAACAAAGTTCAAAAGAAAATCAGTGTTTCCAAATTTCGTGGGAATATCATTATTTAGGTTGAATTAGGTGGTTTTATTTATTATTTTATAATTTTATTTTGCATATTTTTAATTTTTATCAATTTTTTTTTTTTTTTTTTGCATATTTTTGTTTTTAGTTTATATTTTTACACATTCTTATTTCAATAAAAATTTATTAAAAAAACAATCATAAGTTTCAAAACTTTCCAGCGTATAATAAAGTAAACTTTATCTACTTTATTACGATCAGTCGGAAATGACACATTTTCAATGTTTATGAATTTGCTTAGACTAATCCCATTTCTCGGAGAAACCCCGGATTACTATCAAATTTAATGGTCGTCTATTCAAACTTTTCCGTGTGCAATTTAAACCTGTCACGAAGAATACGATGACACAATTCGTATATGTTCCAAAAAATACGCACACGCAATTTGGATGCGGCCAAGAAAATAATAACTAGATAATAACAACAGACACAGTAAAATAATTAATTCGGACAATTGTTTTTTATAAATGTAATATCATTTGGGGAAAAAACATATGCTATTTGGTAATCTTCTTTTAGATAAAAATTTATTTTATATTAAATATTTTTTTAATTTGAACACAAAAATAATATATGTTAATTTAGTATTCAATTAGTAAATATAAATATTCATATCTGATTACCAACTTCCATCTCTTGAATAATAAATAAAATAAAATACATGTGGTATAAAAATTAAATGTTCCATTTTTGTTAATTCCAAATAATTGTTTTTAAATAATTCATTTTTAAACCAAAATAATATAGGTTATTTATTATTTCTATAGGTTTTCTTTCTACTTATTACCAACATTTTCCAAATTTGTATAAATATATTAGGAATTGTAACATATTTAAAAATCGTTAAAAAAAAAATAATAGATACCTACATTTTTATTTTAAATATTAATATTGTTGTAATAGATCTACTATTTGTCAAATGTTCATTGACAAAAATAGCTAAAATTCTGTAAGGTCGTTGATTATAGAATACTATAATTTAATTATATTTAGGTACTTACATTTTGTGGCTAGACATTGTATTCAATTTTGTTTTGACAATCATGAATCAATATTTTACAATGTATGGATGTATTTTTATACTCCATTTAATTATA
Source organism: Pemphigus obesinymphae (assembly GCA_025469235.1). NCBI lineage: Eukaryota > Metazoa > Arthropoda > Insecta > Hemiptera > Aphididae > Pemphigus > Pemphigus obesinymphae. The sequence continues at coordinate 37,742 of JAIPRL010001212.1, read as the reverse complement.
GACCATATTTTTAAAATATTATGCACAATTATTGAAAACATGCTGAAAAAAATTGAAATTGGATATCATTTTTGAAATAAATTAAATAAATAATCATAATAAATACATATGGTTTTAAATATAATTTAACAAACTATTGAAGAATTATTACTACATTGAGTGAATCTACAAAAGAATTTTGTTATGATATAAATTATTATATAATTACGCAGTATATAATTAATAAAATTATAGATAACGAGAAAATGATCTCTCGGAGAAAAGTATTTAATATTGACTATTGCTGTAACATTGATTAGCAAGACAAATATTTGAATACATCTACTTCCAGATCAGATACTTATTTAGTTTTTTGATTCAATGTTTTTTTTTTTTTATCTAGGAATAATGTTGTACTCTATAGACCTAAGCATTTAAGTAACAAATTTGAACCAGATGTAGTTGTATTTGATGATGAAGAAACAACATCAGCTTTAGATGCTTGGATTTCATCAAATTAGTATGTACAATAACTTATTAATATCTCAATAGTATGTTATATGTATTTAATTTGTATTTTAATGTTTACAGTCATGGTTTAGTGGGTTACCGTAAAAAAGATAATATGGAAGCTTTCAAGCCACCCTATGTTGGAGTTTATTATAATGTTGACTATATTAAGAACCCGAAAGGAACAAATTATTGGCGTAACAGAGTTTTGAAAGTTGCCAAGTCAGTGAAAGATGTTACATTAGCTATTAACAATAAAGATGATTTCCAAAATGAAATTTCTGAATATGGTATAGAGTTTGTATCAGATGATAAACCTATTGTTCTAGCCCGTTCTCTTACTAATAAGAAATACCTAATGAAGGATGACTTCTCGTAAGTAAATATAAATACTAACTAAATGTTACAGGGGAACTTTAATTTAGTTGTATTAAAAATGAAAATATACATATTTATGTGTAGAGTTGAAAATCTTGAAAAGTTTGTACGTGATTTCAATGATGGTAAATTAGAACCATATATAAAATCTGAAGCAGTTCCGAAAGACAATACTGCTCCAGTAAAAGTAGCTGTTGCCAAAAACTTTGATGATTTAGTTATTAACAATGGGGTTGATACATTAGTAGAGTTCTATGCCCCATGGTGTGGCCATTGTAAAAGTTTGGCTCCAGTTTATGAAGAAGTTGCTGAAAAGGTAATTTTTATTATTATTATGTTGACCACAGATTAATTTAAATTTAATCAATGTATGTAATTTTTAAAGAGCAAACTAAAGTAAATTACTCATAAGAATGGCTTATATTTCCCGGGTGCTCGGAAAGAAAGGGGTTATGTTCATAAATAATCAAAATAGATAATGATATAAATTTTTTAATCTAAATCTCTATTTTCGGGATATGTGTTAAAATTATGAAAGTAAACAATACATTTGTACAAAACGTTTTGAACAAATAGTGTTATGTTCATGATAAATATAATTGACATTATAACACTAATAGGACTTTTTGACTTAACCTCTTTTACACATACATATTGTGTACTAATATGGGATAAGTAAACTTGACCCATTATGCATTCATATAAATTATTTATACAGAAGAAATTGAATTAAATACTTTAACAGATGCAGTTACCTATATATATTTATCCCAAAGAAACTATTTATGGGAGGGGTATCTTTCGAAAATATCAACAAAATAATCTTTGAAACGTAAATAAGGAAGAAAAAAAAGTAATTGAAATTAGCTGACTAGGTCGGGGGAGGTTACATGCCCCCCAACACCCCCTATCTGGATGACCCTATATTAGCACAATTTAAACTATAGGCTTGCATTCATTTACATTTTATGTTTTGGTTTGAAAACCCGTATCAAAATGCCAGTTATAATTACTCCGAATTTAAACATATTATTAAACATTTTTAAACATTTTTATTAAAAGGTTTATTTAAATTATTTTATATACTTTATGTTCTTTATTAACTGAGTAAAATATTATCACAAAGTTATTGGTTTTTGTTGAATAAATTTGTTTTAACTTGAAATATAGTGTTTTTAGCATTATTTTATTCAATTAAAAATAATGCGGCTATAGGCTGTTTGTTATTCGTAAAGTTAAAAGTGGTTAAATTAGTTCCTTATTTGATTTATTGTACAATATCCTGGTTTATAGTATTTAGAAAAAATTACATTAAAAAATAAAATATAGTTTTATACAATTTTGTGAATGAAATAAATTCAAATTAAGTCAGTAAGCAATGCAATATGATTTATTAGAACATATTTAAATTTAGAATTTGCTCTCCTAGAAAGTTGATATTTTGAACTTGACCCCTTTTTCTTGAACACCCGAGATTTATATATTTTACAAAATAGGAGTAATATAAAATTAGTAAAAAAAATGTAATTTGAAATATTACAATAGTACATATTGTTGTTTATAATATCAATTCTTATCTGCCTTTAGATGATGGCTAGTTGCCAAAAAGTGACAAAATTAATTGGTTATTACTTAGTACATTATAATGGTGTTTATTTAAAATATAATTTATAATGATTACTAAAGAAAACTTAGGATATTGTTTTATAGGTCAACTAAATAGTAGGCACTATTTATTTGTTATTGCTCTTTATAAACTTGAAGCTAATATTAAATTAAAAATTATTTATTAATTTTATATTTATCTTTAACTAATATATTTTTATTATATTTTTAGTTAAAGGATGAAGCAGTGTCTTTAGTAAAAATGGATGCAACTGCAAATGATGTAGATCCTACATTTGATGTTCGTGGATTCCCAACTTTATACTGGTTGCCTAAAGATAGCAAAACTAAACCTATTCGTTATGAGGTATTTAAAAAAATGAAAATCATTAATTTAAGTTTTAAATAAAAATTATATATAATATTTTATTTTTAATATTGCAGGGAGGCCGTGACGTAAATGATTTTATCAAGTATATAGCATCTAAAGCAACTGACGAACTCAAAGGTTTTGATAGATCGGGAAAAGCCAAGGAAGGCAAAGATGAACTGTAAACTGTTGTTCAAAATTAAACCACAAGGCTGATTTAATTTTAATTGAATTGGACTACTCACTTGATATTGGGTAGACGGAATGATTTTTTAATCCATCCAAATTCAATATGAAACATACTACTTTAAATTATTCTTAAAATAGAATATTACAAATATAAATTTTATAGTATTTAATTAATGCTCCATTTTCCTATTCATATCTGTTAAACTTAAAAAAAAATATATTGTATTTAAACGTGAATATTCTGTAAACTAAAAATATAATTTTAATAAAAATGTTGTGATTTTCTATTCCGTTTATAATTATTAACTATCTCTTTTTCAATCCTGTAACTTTATTTTTTTTATAAAAACTAATATTTATAGAAACATTAGGATGCAAGTATGAGTATCTCACTCGTTTAAAAGTACTTATTGTGAGAAAGTAGAATTAATTATTTTATTCATAATAATAGTTTGTTCTATTCGCCTACCAAAAGGTGGGAAAAGAAACAATTATTTATTAACAATAAAATGTATAGTTTTACGATTTAACGTAACATCCACTAGAATTATAGAAACGCAAAATTGCATTTTTATTTTGAACGAAGTGGGAAGCTAGTAGTTTAGAATATTTAATTTTTTGGAAAAAAAACTTTGACCAAGACACTTCATTACATAATACTTTAAAATTGATTTTGACAACGAGTACAGTTTTTGTTTTAATTAATATTAACTATGTATACTACACTAGAAGTTCTGCTCAAAACTGTTATAGAAAGGGATTTATCATTACTTTCAATTTCAATAAATCCACCACCAGTATCCTACCCGAAGTACCAATATACTTCCATGCCTATTAACTTTTTTTTTCAATATATATATAAATTAATAAATATTTAAAAACTTTATTCCTCAAAAAAAAAAAAGGATCATAAATCAGGTACATATTTCTGTAGTATTTTTGTGTTAACTATTAGTCTATTATATTTATTAAATCGATTTTATTTGGAAAAATTTGTCTTATCACATATACAATAAACTATTATAATTATTACTGCATAAGATAAGAATTTCAATGATGTCTGGAACAGAATTTTGGGCTGTAGATCGGAAGATTGAACAGAAAATGAGTGTAGCAGAGATTAGAATGTTAGGTGGATGAATGGAGTTACTAGAGAGGATAAAACAAGAAATGAGTATATAAAAGGTAATATAAAAGTAACTTCAATTGAAGAGAAAATGAGAGAGAATAGATTAAGGCAGTAAGGTTTAGTAAAGGATAAGAAATGTATGTTAATGGTTGGGTTGGGGAGAGGAAGACTGACAAATAGGTGTGGTGAAGTGGTGGAGAGTGATATGAGGAAGGTTGGGGTAAATTAAAAGAACTCCGGGGTTAAGTGAAAATGTAGGACCAGGAAAGCCAACCCCAAATAGTTGGAAGACAAGGTGAAAGAGGAGAAAAGAATAAATAGATAATGATCAGATTAAAATGAAATGTACAATGCATAGTGATTTTTTTATAATTAACTATTCCATTTTATTAAATATTAAATTGGAAACACTAAATAATATTTATCTTAAAATTTGATAATTATTTGTGTTTACATTTCAAATTTAACTAAGAAGTCACAATGCTCTACTTACGTCCGGTTTTTCAATCGTCCACTTATTCGTCAAATATAGGTAATAACTGTGATTATGGGACTGGCTAGTAATATAGGACGTAATTCACTTTTCTAGTGGGTAGGGCATACTTGGTTCTAATCCCATACCAAAAAAGTACGAGCCTTCATTGTCTGGTTCTAGTAGTCTTTATTAACAATTCTATACCGACACAACATTAGTGTGGTACATCTATGCCTCCCTCTTCAGTATCGTCTGGTGTAAGAAAAGATGCTCAGACCACGAAAAGATGTAATACCTAATTTAGAATCGACACCTATATAGTACTTGAATGATAATTTAATTAGACTAATTTTATTATACTATATCATGAATGTTGCAATGTGCTTAATGTTATATTTGGATGTAATCAATTTCATATATTATATAATACATACATACATATATGCAATTATTTAAATGAAAATCAAGGCTTTTAAAAATCCTGTGGGTTTTAAGTATCATTAATTTGAACATTTCATTGTCAATTTTGACTTAAGCAGTTTTACATTCTTGATCCTCTTGGACATGTTCAGGATTGCACTTTCACATATTAAGGTATAGTTCTTGCTATACAAGCATAGACAAAACGCTATCAGTGAGAAAAATCTTGTTGACTACATAATTTGCTACTTGAGTCATACCAAGCATCTCGTACACTAAAATATACATTTTCAACCACTCAACCACAGTAATTACTTACATAAAATTAGTATTATAATTTATAAGATTTTAAGTATTTCAAAGATTAAGGATTAAATTAACTATGAAGAAAAAATATTTCTATAAAAATGTTTAATAGTTTTAAAATATTTGAATTAGATTTTACATTAAAATGTATTTTTTTTAATAAACATTAAATAAAGGAAATTTTTTTTTGTAATACTAAGGTTACATTTGCTTTTAGGTAAATACTATAGACGCAATTTTTTAAAATATAAAATTATATTTATATAGTTGGAAAAATGTATATAATTATTTTATTTTTTTATTAAAATGTATTGAATTCATATTACGATAGTGCATAAATATAATGATTAAATAAATATAAACACAAACAGGACAAAACATTCATAAATTTTGAATATTTGAATTTTACGAAGACAATTAATTATTTTATAAGAGATAAAATTTCACTGAACGATTTTAACATTTTAGACCTGAATTATTATTTATGACATAATTAAGAAATATTAAATTCCCAATTATTATCATTCGTTAAAACACATTATAAAAATTTAAAAATCTAAATTTAACATGAAATAAATAAGGATATTTTTTTAATAATTAATTACAGTCAATAAATATAAATTTTTATACGCAGAGATAATACTCTTAATATGGTACCTAATACAAAACAAAATAATAAGTCATTTTCTAATATTATTTTTTACTTTTCAATGTGCAGTCTTTTTATCATCAACAGACAAAAAAGATCATTGTTGTAGTCTTTAATAATAATTAAAAAAAAATATACTAGTTAGGTTTCTATATATTAAGTGTACAATCATAATATAAATTTATTCACCTAATAATCAAAAAATACTAAAATATATTTTCCAACTATAGTACAAAAAATCCCACATAAAATATTTACATTTAAAATATGTATTCATAATAAATAAAATATCATCATTAATAAAGATTGCCTAAACTTACAAAGCCTAGCATATTCACAGTGTGATTTCTCTTCAAATCATATTTATTTACAAATAGGCAATTATTATGTCAAATTTAAATATGTACCTTATACAACTTAATACAATTATTATAAAACAATTACAATTTGGATCCAATACGTATTTACAAATATTTACAAGGAAATTTACAAAAATAAAAAATAAATTAAATAATAATAATAAATAAATAAAAAATGTGTATGTTTTCTAAGAATGTGTACACCCCTAAAGACTTTAAAACCAAATCTTTCACCTTGATTCGATATCACAGCTTTGAAATAAGTGAAAAAAGAAATTATGGGAACTACTGAAAATTCATTTTAATTTAGAAGAAATTAATGAAATTTGTCATATCTTAGAAAAATTATATTAATTACATTTTCTGAGGCAATAGCATTGATTTTGTAATATATTGATATTCAATTTATCTTATTGTTAAAAATTGCAATTATTGATGCTCCGTTCAAAAAGGCTAAATGTGGGATGATACCCATAATTTCCTACATTTATCCTTCTTCAATACAGTACCTATATCCACAAGCATAATAAACAATGAAATGAACTATCACTATATTATAAACAAATACTATGAAATACCTATTGTTGTTTCTTTTAACTTATAATATTACAAAATATAATAATTAATTATAAAAATAAAAATAATAATAATAGTAATAATAATAATAATAATAGTAATAATAATAATAATAATAATCATAATATTAATAATAATGAAATAACTATAGTAATAATATGAAATTATGATTAGCTAATAAACTATCATCAATTTTGATCATATTCGTCCATACACAAACACATACAAATACTATATATAAATATAAATATACATGTATGGAACGAACAACTCAACAAATATTGCAGTAGGATTATTAAATTCTTATAACATAATAGCAAAAATGTTAAAAATTGATTTTAAATGTTATATATGAATCAATAGGACGCTATTGTTTAATTTAATGGCATTCCTTTATTAAAAATTAATTTCAAATCTATAAGGAAGCACACATAAACAATAGATTCGTAATATACTTGATTAGCACATAAACAATTGTCAATATTATTATGTAATTGTATGCTTACGTTTCTTTTTACATTGGAACTAAAGATAAAAACTGGCCAAAATAAAGCAAAAACTCTAAATCAGGCAAAAAGTGACTTAAACAGTAACTTTTAACATAGAAATGGCGTTTAAATAAGATTATAAGTCCTATCTTATTAAAGAACGAAATAAGAGTGAACTTAATTAAATTATATCTTGCAATACATATTCCAATATTAAAAATAATAAATGATGTATACCAAAATGGAATTATTTTGTCCATAAAATAATTATAAAGGCTTGCCTGTATAAGGCGCTGGATATAATGGATATCCAAGACCTACATGTGTATGATGATGTGTATGTACATGCCTTTGAGGCGGTGGCGACCGGCAGTCTTTAGGATCACCAGTTGATCCAGATTTACCAGAAGGTTGGGTAGATGAAGGCGGACCAGTAGAAGTAGTTCGTTCAGTAGATGGTACAATGCCAGTTGTAGTTAAAGATGGAGATTGTCTTGTTCCAGGTGATGGAGCTGGTGTAAGACCAGATTGTGCATTCGGTTTTGGTGTTGGTGACTTGATGGCACGTTCTTGTAATTCGTGGATTTTATGTGAAGAGTAATATTGACTAGCATGATGTTGTAAGAGATCAAGAGCCGCCTTAGGCCCAGATGGTGGCTGGGAAGGAGTTGACGACTGTGTAGAAACAGCTGGTCGTGAGAGATCTTCAGGTGCATGATACCGTTGCATTTGAGCATGTAACTGAGGATGTAAATAGGGTGGTGGTGGAGTGTTACTATAAGGTCCAGGTACCAACATTGGATTTATTGCATTCCTATACATGGGATCGAATGCTAAAGCACCAGCAAAATGAGGAGACTGCATAAAACCTGGATGTATATAGGCATATGAAGATGTAGGAGGCGGAGGAGGGCCTTGAGTTTCCATAGTAGGTTTTACTCCTTCTGACAAATGAGAAGAACTTTTACACAATTTCTCATCTTTTTTATCTTCATGTTTTTCTTTATGCTTGTGTATTGAGTTTGTTGCAATAGAATGTTTAGACGGTGTACTTTGTGCATTTGATTTTGAATGTGAATGATCACTAGAACCATGCTCCTTACGTCTTTGATCTGAAAATACATAATAACGTCTCAATTCATCTTGTTGTTGCTGTTGCAATTGCAAATGTTGATGCTGTTGTTGTTGTTGTTGCTGCTGTTGTTGTTGCTGCTGTTGTTGCTGTTGTTGTTGTTGCTGCTGCTGCTGCTGCTGCTGTTGTTGCTGTTGCTGTTGCTGCTGTTGTTGACGTGAAAACATATAAGCCGAGTTCATTTGAGACTTCATTTCAATGCTTTCTTTCATAATTTGATGATTTTCATTTTGATGTGAAGGTTTTTCCTTTGGTATTTGATCCGATTTTATTTTATTTGGCTGAGGAACATTTAAAGAACCAACCATTGAAGGTTGATGATTTTTGTCTTCAGTTTTAATTTCTTTATCTTGGACCATTGACATTGGATATCCTGATCCGATATTATAAGGGTAATTTTGAACAAAAGAGTCATAAGTAAAATATGGCTGTAAAAGCTTTTGTTGCTGATAATCAGCTGCTTGATTTGCCTGTACATCTTTTTTATTATCTTTATCTCCCATTGAAGACGACATTTTTAAATCTTGCGAATGTTGATTAACTTTCTCACCTTCTTTAATTTGTTTAGATGTATCATTTGGTTGAACTGAAGAAATTAAATAAGGTGGTTGACCATAATAAGAAGGGTACATGTTATAAGGTTGGATTGGATGAGGAGAATGAGCTGTAATTGGTTCAGACTTTTTATCAGTTGTCGATAATTTTTGTTTATTCACATTATCATTCATTTCAACTTCTAGAATTGGTGCAGTATCATCTGAGATATCAGAATATGCAGGGCTTTGAACATCTTCACGGCTACAGTTAGAACTATCAAATTGTGGTTGATCAATAGAAAATGGTCTAGGACTACTAGCTGGTGATTTACGATTTTTCTTTTTATGAGAAGATGTAGATGCTTTATTTTTGTTATCTTTATTACCCTTCATATTATCTTCAGCTGGCATTAAAGCAGATGCGGGTTTTACTTTAAATTGTGGCACTTTTTGAACTTGTGGCTGATTTAATGCTAAAGGTTGAATTTGGGGAGGTGTAGGTAACTGTAGTGATGCTGGACTCTGCACATGTAAAATTGGAGGCTGAGGTTGTGGTGACTGAGAAGTTGGAGCAATTGTTTGCAAAGGAGTTGCTGGTTGAAGCAATGGTGGTGGAGTAGGAGCTGGCTGAACAACAGGAACTGATAGAACTGTTTTAGGTGCAGTCGAAGGAGTAACACCATTAGTATCTTCATTCACAGAGAGACCAAAACGCAATACACTTGGTTTTGCAACTAAAAGAGGAGGAGACTGTACTGGAGCTGGAGGATCTGATTCAGTTACTGGAGGAGTTATAGAAGGTTGTAGTTGTTCAATAGGTTGATTATTGATAATAGATTGGTCTTCTTTGAGGTTCTCTTGAATACCTGAATTACTCACAGAAGCAGGACTAGTATCATCTTCGTTTTCAGAAGTGCTTGCTCCACCTGATTCTTTAGTGTCGGCATCCTCATCATCTAAAGCAGCACCATGTGCATGTGATTGATGATATCGTAAGCCATTAGCATTTTTATATTTTTTAGAACAATTTGGTTCTGGACATTCTAACATTGTAGGTGACATGGGTGGTGGACTCGCTGGTTCTGCTTTAATCTTTTTCCCTAAAACTTCATCTTCAGAGCCAGGAGGTTTCTTCCTCTTATTAGAGTTTGATGAATCCGAACGTGGTGGAACAAATGAAGTCGGAGTAGGTGATGATGTTCCTCTTCGACTTGAATTATTACTGCTATTACATTTATTTGTTCCATTACTTCGAAGTTTGCTGTGAACTGAAGATCTGGTTTCAGTAAAATTTACCAAATCATTACTTGGACTAGCAGTTAAACTAGCACGGCCTCTTTTCCCACGTCCTTTCTGTGGTAGACGACATTCTGGTTCACCAGCAGATGCTTCAGAAAACCTAAAACAATTAATGCTCAATTTTATTATTATAAAGGAAATATAATATATATGACTAAAGCATAATTATTATTAATTAAATAACTTACCTAGGTGGAGCCCAATCATGTCTAGTACAGTCTAATAATGTTCCTATGTAAGTTTTTCCTCGCCATGTTACATTTACAACCAGTACACCTACAAATAATAATTAATGAAATACAAATGTAAAAATAAATATTTATAATTTGAGTATTTACTATTTTGGTGTTGAGTTACTTGTAGAATTATTTATAAATATAAATAAATACCCAGTTTCTACAAAAAGAATTTGTTTTTATTTAACAAATACGTATTTCGAAAACAATGTTCTCATCTTCAGTGT
>JAIPRL010001212.1:0-26779 GCA_025469235.1 Pemphigus obesinymphae | reverse complement strand
AATGTATACGCGCCGAACGACTCAGTAGTTGTTTAACACTGAAGATGAGAACATTGTTTTCGAAATACGTATTTGTTAAATAAAAACAAATTCTTTTTGTAGAAACTGGGTATTTATTTATATTTATGAGTATTTACTTGTGAATTTTCTAATAATAAAATGAAGACTGAATTCCACAAAAAATATTTACTTTTATTTGGTAAATACGTATTTTGGTAACTATGTTACCATCTTCAGTACATTAAAACTAGTTAGTTAATAATAACTAATTAGTCATAAAAACGTCGGTCGTTTTAATGTACTGAAGATGGTAACATAGTTACCGAAATACGTATTTACCAAATGAATATTTTTTTTGGAATTAAGTCTTAATTTTATTATATAAATAAATATAGATATGTATATTTTATTATTGAGTAAAAAGAAAATTATATTCAATTATTTTAATAAGAATATCTATACTTCATTGCCAAATAATTTAGCTTCATGGCAGTAGTCTTATGACCACTCAACAATGGTACTACATTTGGTATATTCATTTTCTTTTAGATATAGAAAACTGAGAGGTAATCGAAGAGACAAATCAGTTTGGGAATGATGGCCAACAATGGAACCAATTATTTTTATTTTATTTACCTTCAATTTCATTCCAAACAATTCCCTCTAAATTGACATGTGTTCCAGGTTCACATGGCCCAAAACAATCGGGTTCTGTAACAGTTCCAACACTTATGCTAGTACCAACACAAGCATCAGCCGTTTCCTGAAAATGATCAAATTTAATATTTTTAGATAATCTATTAATTATGTTTCATTCAAATTTAAATATAGAAAAGTCTAAATTAAAATAATTCAAATAAATGCAGAGTAGGATGCGTGTGATATATTTGTTTTAATTTATTATTTATACTCAGATGTCTGGTGCAATAAAAAAATTTAATTTAGTAAAATAAATCCAAAGTCTTTCATAAATGTTATCAAAAGTGGGTGAATAGTTTACACAGATAAAATATTTATAGACATTAACTCCACAAATTCCTGTTTAAAAATTGCAATAAAAAAGTATCATAAATGATGTGCACATTCTAAGGAATATGTTATACAAATTAAAAGGGTATAATTTTTAAGAAAAAAAATTTCCTATATCAACTTTATTGATATGGAAATAAAAAGAAAAGTATAATGACAATGATAATTAATAATATAGTTATAATTATGACAATAATTTTGGAAATTAATTATTAATTTTTTAGGAGTGGTTCATAAATTAACTTCCACTTAAGATATAACAATGGTTACAAAATTTAATTAATAAATTATAGTTTTTAAATACATTAACCAAAATATTAAATACATTTTTGAACCTTTTATTTTTAATAGTTAGTGAATAATAATAAAATAAATAAATAAATAAATAAGAAGACAATATATATGTGAATGTCAAGTACCTATTTTAACTATTTCAATTATTATTCTGTCATAAGGATTTCTTTATCAATTAATATTACTTTTGTAATAATAAATGTTACAATATTTTAAAAATTTGAATCCATAGGATAAAATTACCTTACTGAAACATAAGTTATTTTATTCGAAGATTATTATGTTTAGATACCAATAACATAATATAACCACTAAATATTTAATTAATGCTGAGAATAATGCCCATAGCTTTTCCTATATAAATACTAAAAATTACAAAACCTATAATGCATTATGTAATACACATATTACAATTATAGATTATATTTATATTAATACCTTTTGTTCCGTAAAAGAAGCAGAAGTTGAACTATTAGTAGTCTTTACTTTGTTTGTTGGGGGTGGAGAGGTAGATTGTAGTGGTTTCACTAAGGTAGACAATGCCGTAGAAGACTTTGTAGTTTGGGTATTTTCCAATGGAACAATTGGGGATGACAAATTTTGTTCTGAACCATTAGCCACACCTGAAGAAGTTGAGGTTCCTGCTTCTCCAATTGGTGGTCCAGGACCAGGTACATTAGGGGACTGTGTATTGCTTGATAAAGCTGGGAAAGTAGTAGTTCGGGAAGCTGATTGACTAACGGGCCCTCGCCCATTTAGCTCAGAAGACAAACTAGAATTTACTTTATGACACTTATCACCACTTGTAGAAGAACTATGTTGTTTATCTTTAGTTTTGTCTCTCCGATGACTGCTAGAACCACGTTTTACAGAACTTACAGTTGAAGTAGTACTGGTTGAAGAAGTAGTACAAATAGTACTAGACGTACTGGAATGTTTACCTTAACATATAAAATAATTCCATTTTGTACATAATTCTAACTTCAAACAATTAAAAAAGTTAAAAAAATATATTAAAATACCAGTTTGTTTAGACTCGATGGAAGATCCAGATGAGTCATTTGAAGAGGCACTGCCACTTGATTGAGATTGGGTGGAAGCTAAAGACCCATTTTGTTCGCCAGGCTTGACGATTTCATGTTTAGCTTCAAAGCTCTTAGTTCCTGTCTTTGTTCGTTTGATTTTCATTTTTAATCCTTTATCAACAGTAGCTGAATGCTCAACAGTAGCTTTGTTGGTGCCAGCTGTAGTGGCTGTAGGTGCAGTGGCAGCTGCTCCTGACATGGCTCCACTAACAGCCGTTAAACCAACCGTGGCTGCCGCGCTATTGGTAACACCAAGGGCTTCACCAGTTGTATTTGTTGAAGTTGATCCTGTTTTTTCAATATCTGCGTCTAAGTCGATAATTAAATCGCCTATACCAATATCCCACTCGTTATCGTCATACTCAAAATTTGCATTACTGGTGGTATTATTGTTGTTGCCATTGCCACTTCCAACACTATCTGTGGACGCCGCCACCGCCCCACCCAGCTCCTCTCTCATTGGGGCCGCCATCCGTGCCCAGGACCGCGAGCCCCGACCACTAACACCATTTTATCCTTTCCTAAAAAGAAAATAACTTATATAAGTAATTAACTAAATTAAGTGAAAAAGACCAAAAATCCTGACAAAATCAAGAGTTGTTAATCAATGTTCTGATTTTAATCTTGAAATTTATTATAATTAAAAAATATAAAGATTAAAATCTTGATATCTTATATCTGAATATTCTATAACCTTAATTTTCTCAAGATTTTAGGTCTAAATCAATGTAATAATAATACATCGCTTTTAACCACCTTCGCAATTTATTAATAACCTGGGTTATTTAACAATTAAATTAACATAGGTATAATTTATATTTTTAGATTCCAAGTGGAGTGAAGGAGCTAGTGGATTTATAATGATGTTTACTTTGAAGTGTTTATTTTATTTTTTCGATAAAAGCGTAAGAAAACACTGCCTACCGAAAATCAGCAAAAAAATAAATACAATTTATTGGGTAACTATTTCTTAATAATTCTAATAAAAAAGACAGGGAAAAAATGACTAAAATTGAAATTTTCACTAAGCATATATAGGAGGTACCTACTATTATTTTTTTATTTTTTTTTTTGGTGTTGAGTTACTTGTAGAGTTATTTATATATATAAATATACTATTTTACTATATAGGTAGGTAGGTATATTGTGTACAAGTCATGCAACTCAATATTATTTGTTTTTAAATCTTTTTAGACTACTTAATATTATACACTGAAGCTCCACTCACAATCATTTTATTGAAATAAACTCGGAAATAATGATTGCTTACAAATGCAATATATTCACCACCAGTATCCTACAGGACGAGTGAAGTGCTTCTATCCCCCTACTGACCAGATTCTTAATAATTAATCCAAAAATAAATATAATGAAGCTAGGTTTTTTTATTATTTTAATTTGTTAAAATTTTCCATCTACATTAAATTCTATGTGATATTCTATAACATAAGTACCTATAGAAGTTACACGTTAAGATAAAGCCCCTTTGAGTCGGTGATGACCAGCTTCCACCCCGCTACAACCAAATAATACTTCATTAACATACAGAGCACCAATATTTATTGACTATTGTCACACATATACAGTATTTTGGGTAACGCTGTGTATAATTCAATCCTACGTATGACGGACAAGTTTTTGTCTGCCATCAGGAACCTTTCTTAATGTGCACGCACTATATACACAAATTTTTCATTGGATACTATTAGGCCAATACAATAGGTAAGTATAATATTTGCCCTAATAACTATATGAATCGTAGAAAAAATTTAATCTCCCCCATTTTCTCTGTAGGTATATCAACCATCCAACTTAAGACTACAACTACCAAAAAAGTTTACTGCTCATTTTTCTTTAATTGATTCATTAACACAATAATAACTAGATAAACTATTGATTAATATATTATACCTAGTTTGTATACAATATAATAGATACCTAATTGTTCTCCTAAAAAAGTAGTTAATTATTTTAATATATTTTTTTTATCAATTTTAACTAAAAAAAATTAATTATTATCATTAATGTCATTTAATTTGAATATTTTTATCAAATAACGCTAAAAATTTAGTTTTATTTAATGTGTAGTAAACATAATATATTATTAATAGTAGGTACCTATTAATTATGATTGACTTTTTAAGCAAAATAAACTACCCTACCTACTAATAGGTACTAAATTTCAAGTTCATTGAAATATGAACTAAATTTAAAAATTTTATTCAAACAAAATTTAATTTTTTAAAAATTTTTCAAGTATCTAGATCATTTTAAGGTCTGATATAAATAAAATGAGAAAAAAAATGTAAGTAGGTACCTATCTATGTAAATTTACTTTATTATTTTTTACCGTTTTAAGTTAATATCTACTATCTACCTAAATAATATAAAAAAAAGTATGGATCTAATAATATTTTATTACTTACAATTTATTGTTTATAACTATCAGGAACATAAATGAAAAGATGATATTACTGAGTAATATCATCATCGAGTTTTATCGATGCTGGACAAGTTAATGATTATTTTATAACTCAGTTAAGTGAATAGAAAAAAATTGTAAAAGTTTAAAGTTAATAGTTATTTTTTCTTAACGATTAAGTGAAGTTAAAAGTTAAGTTAATATAAAAAAAATAACTTATTAACTTAAGTTAAATTAATTTTTTTTGAGAATATAACAATTTAAGATATACAGGTATAATTAAGTATCTATTGTTTTTTTATAAATACTGTTATTTTTAACTTTAAGCATTTTAAAACTATTAATAATCATTGACATAATAATAATATTATTGAAATAACAACAATGTATTTATAATAATTATTATTAAAATTAACAATAAATAGGTTCATAAAAATGTTTAATTAGTAGATCTTCTTCTTCTTCTTCCTCAGCTTATCGGCCCATTAAGTGCCATCGCGGCCATCACAAAACCTCTCCATTTCTCTCTATCGTATGCGTCATTAAAAGATGACGCATACGATAATTAGTAGACACCTACACTTTTCTTCAAAATTCTAACAAATGGAAATTTCTCATTACTTAAATATTATTTATTGGTGGGAAATCTAATATATTCCTCGGTTTTTATTATGGGGAGATTATTATATAAATTATAATATATACCTAGGTAGTTATTCTTGTTTTATTTATATTTTCGGAAATAAATAATTCTTATAATATAAGAATTATTAAAACGACAAAAATAACATTTTTATTCAAACATTTTGACAATATACACAATATGAAATCAAAATGTATCTATTATTTCAAAATTAACTTAACTGAGTTTTAATTAAAAGCACCTCGTTAATTAAAAGTTAATACAGCCAAAAATAAGTTAAATTAACAAAAATCAAATACAAAAAGTTAAGTTAAAAGTTGAAATTAACTTAACTCGTTTATGCCCAGCATTGAGTTTATAACAAAAATATTACATTTTATGAGTCATAGGCATACTTAAAAAAACTTTACTGAAATTTCAAGGGTGGCCTTGGAGCCCTATCAGCCCCCCCCCCCCCATAAATTCGCCACTAATAACTATTACATATTATGTCAGATTAACACTAGGTCAACAAAACAAAAGCCAGAAACAGAAAAACTTTAATAATTTTTAAATTTTATGAAAAATTAAAAATTTGCAATAGTCGATGCATATTTAGTCTATATAAATATATAGATATAAAATAAAATTTGTCGCATCAACTGTTTATACTATGTGTAAAAATAAGTGTAAACAAAAGTTGCTGAAAACAGAAAACATTTGATAGCAATGTCTTTCTAGCAAACATGAGGATATCTCCGGAAACTCAAACATTGCATTACTAGTTTGGATAATGTCTTTGAATTGTTTTAATTTTTCACAAAACAGAATGTTTATTTTAATTTTCATTACAGAATCTTAACCAAGTTAATTAAAATTTAAAATTTTCTTTATTTAACCATAAACAAAAATCCAAGGAGAAAATGCTTTTTTTTATATTACGTACGTATTATAAATACACGGCTGTATAATAAACTAGTGTCTAAATAGTAGGTACTACCTAAGTATTAAGTAAGTATTTTTATTTATATTTACTCAAATAGATAGGGACCGAAAAAGAGATGGGGGGATGTGATGTCGAGTGATATGAGGAAGGTGGAAGTGAAGAAGATAAGGGAGATAGAGTTAAGTGGAAGTGTAGAACCAGGGTGACCGACCCCAAATAGTCGGGAGAGAAGGCAAAGGAGAAGAAGAAGATACTGAGGTAGGTACTGATATAAACCATCGATTACATGTTTGAACCAAATTCATAAAATAATTCGTAAATATATAATAAAAATGTTCGTGTTGTGAAACACATTTTGTTTTTTTAATTTACTTGTTAGAAAACCGATACCTAATTTAAAAAATAAAAATAAATTAAACATAAGGCACCATAGTTTGATTGTGAAAATCGATTATTTTGATACAAAAATGCAGCGTAAAAAAATGATGTTTTTGATAATACAAAACACTTCAAATGGGTAAAACCTTGAAACAAAGGGTTTCCCCGAAATTCTAACAACACCATTGTATAAAATTAAAAACTTCGGAAAAAGTTAAAAACTCGTGGAGTGGCTAAACTAGATTTATATCAACTTATTTTCTAATTAGTACTTAAATTAGAAATGCGAAATTTGGTTCATTTCAAAATATTGTACTCCATCTCGATGTGATTATAGGTGCTTTAACTCTAAAATTACCTTAAAAACCAGCTTAAACAGTTTTGTGTAAATATGTTATTAATATAATAATATAATACCTACTTTTATTTATTTGGGTATATGTATTTATATATTTTCACTATTTTCTAAATTCTTTCCGGGAATTCCAGATCGGGAGTACCTGATTGAACGTGATTCCGGGAACACGTCAATTCATTAAAGGATTAAAAACAAATAAAAGTTAGATTTAAAGTTTTTATCACAATTTTTAACCATAGCTACCAAACGAAGACATTCAAAAGCCTGTTCAACTGTGGAAGTCGAAAACCAATACTCCCCCCACTTAGGTATAAGTATCGCATGTAATTATATGGCAGGCACCATCGAGTGTAGGTTAGGTTAGTACATGGTAATATGGCAAAAAAACCAAGGAAATAAAAAAAAATAAACAAATTACGTTTTCTGAAATAATGCAGTTAATTAGAGTTCGGATCTGATAATATTTTATATTTACATTATATACGCCTAATATTACAATGATTAATATTAGGTACCTACAAAAAAATATGGTAACCAGGTATTTTATATTATTTGTTGTCAATTTCCGATAAAATATATTGGGTACCTATAGATGGGTAATAAATAATTTCTCATTAAGGTAATATAGAAATATTGTAAAAATAAATACTAAATAGGTACCTACTTACTACAAAATAAAATGAAGACAATGTAACAATAAGTGAATAACCTACCTATTACTCAAACAATTTGTATAGGTGATATTATAGGTAGGAGGTACCTATCTACTGTGTTTATTGAAAATTATTTATCACCTATAGGCTATAGCCTTATAGGTATTATTAGGTATATGAGAAATTGACAAAAATTACGTAGTAGTGACGAACCTACCATTTATTTAATTGATTAATTGGTGGGTATTTCAGAAAACACAATTTGTCATTTTTCCTGGATTCGTGACCAGTGCGACAGCGCAATTTGGTTTCTTCGTTAATTGTGTACATAAATAAATAATGTAATACATGTACCTAGAAGATGCCCAAAGTGCTAACGTATTATATGTCGTTTTTCGAAGGGAACATAAAAAAAAATATGGGCATTTCTTATACGCATTGGGCCAATACCGAATACCACGATTCACGATGTGTGAATTTTCACAGCGTCTACTTTGAACGTGACCAGCGCGGAACGGATGCGTTTGCCGACCGTCCCGTGGGCTGTTCAGGAGATGTCAAGAAAACCCGAAAGTTCGCCGTCCCGGAGCGATTAAATCGGGTACGTGAACGCGGAAAATGCCGGTCGCGGACCGGGGACACGGTCCGCCGAAAGGGTTGGCGGCGGACGACCACCGGTCGGCGGGGGGCACGTGAATTGCTGACGCGACGACGACGGCCGCGACGGGCACGCGAAACACGCGTACCTACCTACATCTAATGTCCGGGCACAACGCGGGCGACGGTTCCGACCGAAATTCCGGATGAAAAACAAGCGCGAAAAGGCGCGCGGCGCGGGTGGCAAGCGCACGGCCGTATACGGGTGCGGGCCGTAGGGCACACACGCATACATGCACGCACGTTACGGGCGGTACTCACTAAAAGTTATGTAATCCCGACGTAGAGGATCGTGTTTCTGGCGTGGTACATCAAGATGGTTTCGATGCCGGGATGGATTTGTCGCGAGTTGCCTCGTTGAACTCGGCGGCCGCGACACGATACTTAACCGACACAAACAAAATGGCTGATGCGCTCAGTCGGACGATCGTAAAACCGGGCGGCCGTGCGACATTTTACGTTCCGTATACCCGGTGCGGTGCGCTCGGTATTCGGCCGCGGCGGTGGACGTTCGGGTTCGTTTCGACGGTGCGGGTTGCGTGACACTCGCGGCTCGGACCGGAACGAACGGACGGCAGAGAATTTCGGTAATTAAACGACACCAGCGTACGCCCGGCCTGACGGAAAAACACGATAGCTGCTAAACGGTAAACAACACCCTTCGGTGATATGTTTTTTTTTTATTTCACATTTTCCAGTCCGTACACCTTGGACGTGCTTTGGACACGTTCTTTGTTTGTGTTACGGCCCGGGTTCGGTATTACACTGGTAGAGCGCGGTACAGTCGCGCCGCCGCGCCCTCCGCGCCCCACACGGTGCCGCCACTCTTCCCCTCCCCCCGCGCCGTTAACCAAGGCACGGCGCGGTCTCGAACAGTCGTGTACTACAAGGCGGCGGCACAATGGCCTGGTCACACTACACATGCCCCCTCCCACCATTCCCCCCGGCTATTCCGCCGCAACAACCGGCCAATGATAGCGCGTGTACATAATAATAATAATAATAATAATAATAATAACAAAAACAACAACAACCACGGTCCATAATAGCACTACGCAGTACCGAGTGCACCGTGTAGACAAAGATCCGGAGCACGTCCCGCCGTTACCGATTGTTCTTCGTATCGAACGGAGGAGTTTGCAGTCGACCTTTTTTGTTTTTTTTATTTCGCAAATCGACGTGTCCGACGTAATAAGAAACTGAAAAAATCACTATACATTAGCTGCATATTATACTGAACTAGTGTCAAATAATAGATGGCCCATAATAAATATGAATATATTACCCGTATCGTATTTATATTGAAATCCGATGGAAACATATTTGTTTTATTATTTTATGTAAAACGTAATTATTTTCCGAATAAAAATGCCTCTTAATCGGCGAGAAATATGCATATACACCCAAATCATTTTTAATACGTAATAAGTACTATAATAGTAGAGAAAAAATGGTGCTATAGGTATACAGTTTTTTTTTTTAGAGCCTCGAAAACGTTCGATAGCCCCCGGAAAATTAAATCTGAAATATACACTGCTCTCAATTCTTGGCAGTTTTTAATATTCCGATCAGAATAACTTAAAATCACCATAATTGTTATTGTTTTCAATGATAATTTTTTTTTTTTTTTTTTTAATTTACCTATTACTATATTATAGATAATAGAACATTATATAATAGTATACTATATAGTATATATATATATATATATGATTTTAGTATGCACTACGACACAGTGTGTAATACAAATTAAAAATGTGTGTATTGATAAATACATGTTTTTGTGTATAAAGTATATTTAAGTAAGAATTTTTCCTTGAAATTTTAATTTTCTTGAATTTATTTTATAAAAATGTTCGCTTATTTTTATTTATTTTCATCACAAATATAGTAGGTAATTAAAATAACAGTGAGGATAAAGCTCATCACATATTCCTATTGTAAAAGTATGCAGTACGAATTATTTTCTAAAATAGGAACTTCTACCAACCACAAATTGTCGGACAGTACTTCAATTAATATTTAATACACACATTCACATCATATTTTGTATTTTCAAATTTTGTTCGTTTATGCGCCAAATAGTGAACTTATATAGTAAACCATTCGCAACCTCTTTGTTATTTATTCAATTAATTTTAATCAAACTAATATGATTTTAATGCCGCGTTTTTGAAATATGATAATAGATAAGACATTATTATTCAAAGTACCAACAGTTGGGTTATAAAAAAATATTCATTTTCAGTTAGTGTCAATAAATTATATCATTACATTCAATTAATAATTTTATTTTAAAAATACTTAATTGTTCTAATTAAATTCAATAAATACAAATGTACTGTGATAAAGTGATTGAATTGTTAAAGGAGCTGGAACGTTCTCGTGAAGACACTATACCTCCGTACAATGTATTTACAATTTATATAGTATATTATTTTTATTCACATTAAATATGTATATATATAAAAATAATGTTAAATAATATAATTTTTAATTAATAGAATGACGGAATAAATCAAGTTCTTTCTGAAATGACGGCTTTAGACAATGAAATTATAGACATTTTGTAAGTTAACAGCTTAATGAAACCAATATTTTCATATAACATAAGATTTAAAGAAGTTAGGACTATTAATTATTAATAACACATCAATCATAATATATGTAATTATACAGAATTATTGTAAAGATGTCCATAGAAATAATTCAATAAAATTACCACAATTGTCAATAAGCTCTCTCATGATCAGTGGTGCTGAAATATATTTTGTCAGCCGGTTTAACTATTCAAAATAATATGGTTCTATCTAATTTACTGATTATATTATAGCTGATTCACCATAAAATATCCTGTAGTGGTCTGATAGAGTTGAAACTTGGCGAGTCTCTTAAACACTCATTTACCTAGGGTTGCCATTTATTTAAATTTAAAATCCAAGGTACAGATGTTATGAAAAAAAACCCTATCATAATAAATGTATGTATAAATCATAATATATATAACAATTATATAATATTTCAAATTTAAATTAATATGTTAAAAATGTTGTTGAAAGTATGTAGCATACTTTCAACTAAGTAAAGGTTTTTACTCAAATTTGAATCGCAATTTTTTTAGTAAAATATAATTATTCTATGAATTACTGCAATTAAATAGGTACCTACTTAAATATTTGTTATTAAATATGATTTTTGAAAAATTTTCATACATGTATTTTTCAAGTTTAGAAAAATAATATAATAAATATACAATATGTGACCTGCAAGGGCTGGCCCGGTTCAGTCCTTAATAAGCCTATAAAAGCACATACTGAAATTGGACTGGGACTGGGATTTTCTTTATACAATTCTTCAAGCTGGGCTTGGCTAAACTCTGAAAAAAAAATCACTTGGGATCAGACCGGGCTTTTTACATTTTTACAATTTTTTTTTCTTTTTGTCTGAGGCTTTTTCTTATACAATATTTCAGTCCATAACAATAGTAATGTATTTGTTAAGTAGGTATAAGCTATAAACCCATTAAAAACAAATAGTATGATATCATCTTAAATTTGTTTCGTGCTGGGTAAGGGCTTGTATAACAAATATATTTTGATCTGGGCCGGACAGTGCTTTTTTACAAAAATTTTTAGACCAGGCTTTAGAAAAAAATCTTTGGATTAGACCGGGCTTTTAAAACCTTTAGCTTCTTTTCGGCTAGACCAGGATTTTAGATTTTTTGGATTTAAGAAAAAAGTCCTTGGAATGGGTCAGGCTTTTTAAGTTCTTAGCTTTTTTTCGGGCTGGGACCGGACTTTTTTACTTTTATTTTATCAGACTGGGCTGGGCTTAAGAAAAAATTATTAGACCAGGCAAAGCCAAAAATTGTTAAATTATTGGCCGTTGCAGGTCTATAATATATATATACAAATAATTACATATTAAAGTTTTAAGTTTTGTACTTTTCATCAAACTATAGTTTTATACTTTATCTACTACAATAATAATTAATAAATAAATTTTTTTTTTATTTTCAACTACTTCAAAAAAATTATGAAGTTATAAAAGTATAAAAGTTATGAGTTTACTATAAAATTTATTGAGTAATATTCAATATCTATCTGATATATTTACTTTTGGACTCCTACTATTGTATTTGCATCAATACATAAAAGCACATAATATAATATTGTTATTATCATAGATTTCATTTTATTTTCTGTATTTGACACTTTTAAAAGTTTAAAAATATACATGACTGATCATTAATAAAATTATGGTCATTGCCTGGCTTACACAATGTTATTTTATACATTTTAATTTACCAAACACTCATATTGATTTATAATCACTGTACTATACATAGGAACTAATAAAATTGAAAATTAGTATTCATATTTCTTTATCAACAAATTTTAGCTAATCTTTATCCAAATACAGGACATATTTTAAGAAGCCAGTAATTTCAAGCATCTCGCCTGGGATTTAATAAATAACGGAACAGTGTACTCAAAATCGTTAGTGTCTCAGCTAAACCAGGACGAATAACAACCCTACATTTACCTCCTTAGAAAGTTTTAAATCCATCTGGAATTTAATTATAGAATAAAATTGTAACCCAGTACTCAATCACCCTGTTACAAATTTACCACCATATAAATACTATAAACATATAGGTACTTGTAAGTGGAAAATTCGCTAATTGACCGCCAAATGCACAAAACTTGTCCGATTTATTTTAAAATTAGTATACATTGAGGTCTACTGTATGTATCAGTTTCCTCAAAATTAGGCCCATAGCAAGATATTTTCTACCCTAAACCGAAAATTTAAATGCCGTCTTTAAAATCGTAAATAAGAAAAAAAAAGTCATTAATTTTTTCTCTAAATTTATACCTAAAATATTTCTTTAAAATGTAAATAACCAAAAAAAAACTTATTGTTTACTATTTATACTATACTATACTATAAATCATTGTTCATTGTTGATATTTATATTTTTTAATTTTGCCGTCCTACAACAAAATTTTGCTGCTTTTGATTTTTTGCCGATCTAAAGTACCGCATGACTTACTTGTACCCTAGCGACGGACCTACTCAAAATTTGGGCATGCAATTTAATAGGTATTTCAAGAGAATTCTCATGATTTTATATTATAGTCATAATATTAAACTAAAAAGTATATATATACATTATATTTTTAAAACATATACTTATATGTTTGATGTATGATAAACCATTATGTATACTAATTATAAAATAAATTGGTCAATTTTTAAGTATTTGGCAGCAAAATTAGGAAAATTTAAAAGGATTAAAGCTGAAATATTAAACATTCAGGGGGTTAAAATCCTCTCTAAAATGCAAGAAAAATAAGAAAATTGACGGCACAGCTTCAAAAATTTTCGAAATTTCTCTCGAGATAAAAGACTAATCTAAAAGATTATATATGTTGCAGTAAATACCCAAAATTAGTGTAAACCAGAATTCACTAGTAAATACTAGTTACACCTATGGGAATTCATAAGAATGCAATTTTACTAGGTACACCTAGTTTTTACTAATGGCTTCAGTAAAAATGCAAACAATTTTATTTATTTATTATTTGAGATAAACAGACAATTTATTGACATTTTTATTAAGTACCTACACAAAATATTATATTAGTTATTAGTTAGATAGACAGCAATAACTAATACGGTTGATATGCACAATTTATTGACATTTTTATCAAGTAATAAAGATAATACCGCTGCCTTAATTTTATTAATTTTGCTGTAGGTATTTAGTGGTGTTTCAGTTGATTCACCAATAGGTGTAACTAGTTTTTACTAATAAATTCTGGTTTCAAGCATTTACTGCAACATATAAATATGTAAAATACGGGTTACATAGTTGTTTGTATATTTTAAATAAAATTTTTTTGTGTGGGTGTTAATTATTATTGTAAAATTATGAAATAGTAGTACCTACTATATATATTAAATAATACTGGTTTTAAAATAACTCAAAAATAAAAATAATTACCTAATATGTTATATGTTATAACAATCTTCTCAAAGATAACTAAAATCTAAAAGACAATAAAATGTTTGTTATGCCTACATAATAATATGTACTAACTAATACTTCTGTATTATCAATTTAAATTAATTGTGTTACTTAATTTACAAATATAAAATTTAACATTTTTCAAAAAATATTTTCTTGTGTTCGCCCAGTAGTTTAAAAACTACCGAATTTTAAGGACACTTACACATACGGTAGACCTTGATGTACACTAATTTTAAAATAAATCGGACAAGCTGTGTGCATTTAGCAGATTCACCACCTACAAATATTCTTGTATGGCACTACATTTGTAATAGGTAAGCATGTTGCATTAGTTTACAACTTTCTGACGAGGTATATGGGTATATTTAAGAGACTCGCTAATTGTCAACTATTGGACCACTATAGGATATTTTATAGCAAATCAGTAAATTAGACCAGCCCAAATAATATACCTACTCAGTACTATCAAAAACTGCATTTTAATTTATATATACTAGGTATATAGGCCCTGTATATAACATAAATAAAATTTTTGCATAAATTTGCAATATACATTAAACCAAAACGACAAATATGTGAATATAGTGTCCTCATAGATGATTTACGTTTGCCAATATGCCACCCATACCACTGACTACTGTCTTGGTCTCTTGAGTTTTATACTCACCCACATCTACCATAATTTTCACTGGTTAAATTGAACCGATTAGACATAGCCTTTGATGCCACTGCTCATGTCGACCTCATTGAAGATGTAATAACGGCTGCACATTAAGTTTAGGCAGATTTACACTACATATTTTAGCGATATTGTATATTTTTAGAAGTTGAATTAGGTAATTTAACTTTTAAAAATTTCAATTTTATTTATCTCACTAAAATACTGTCATGGTAAAAGCTTTAGTATGAATACACTTTTACAAACAACTAACTTAATAAGCTTTCCAAATATTATTTATAATTAATTATAATATTATTAATATATATATATATATATTTTATATATAATTATAATTAATAAAAAAAAATAAAGATATAATATATTATAACAATACACATTTGGAATAGTAGACTTGAAGAGTAGAGGAAAGCTCTTGAAAGTAAAGGACTAAGGATTAATAGGAATAAAACTGAATATATAGAATATAATTTTGGTGAAAGGAACACAGAAGGAATAGTGAAAGACTAGAATAAAGTTGAGTAGGGATGTAGTGGGAGAAGTTGAGAGATTCAAGTATTTAGGGTCCGTTATACAGAATGACGGGAGTTTTGAAGAATATATGAAATACAAGATTAAGTGTAGATGGATGAAGTGGAGAGAAACAACAAGTGTTTTGTATGACAAAAGAATCCCTATTAGGTTAAAATTTAAATTTTATAAGGCAGTGGTGAAACCTGAGTGATGTATAGAACAGAACGTTGGGCAGTTGATAAGAAGAGAGAACATAGGATGAGGGTAGCAGAGATAAGAATGTTAAGGTAGATGATGAAGATGAATGGAAT
The DNA here is from genome assembly GCA_025469235.1 of Pemphigus obesinymphae. Taxonomy (NCBI): domain Eukaryota; kingdom Metazoa; phylum Arthropoda; class Insecta; order Hemiptera; family Aphididae; genus Pemphigus; species Pemphigus obesinymphae. The sequence continues at coordinate 10,795 of JAIPRL010001212.1, read as the reverse complement.
AACTAGAGAGTATAAAATAAGAAATGAGTATATAAGAAGTAGTATAGGAATAGCTTCGATAGTAGAGAAAATGAGGGAGAATAAATTAAGATGACTCAGGTATGTTTTAAGGAGGGGCGTAACTGAGGCAGTAAGATTAGTAAAGGAATTGTATATTGATGGAAAGAAAGGGAAAGGACGGCCGAAAAAGAGGTGGGGGGATGTGATGGCGAGTAATATGAAGAAGGTGGGGATAAAGGAAGAAGATGCAGAGATGGAGTTAAGTAGAAGTGTAGGATTAACGTGGTCGACCCTAAATAATTAGGAGAGAGGACGAAGGAAAAGAAGAAAAAGACAATACGCATTTGTATATATATATATATATATAAATTATAATCAATATACCTACCAATACTATCATAATCACAATTGCAGGAAACAAGGAGGGCTTATCTCCCTCAAGTTAAAATTACTCCTCTCCAATTCTATTGTATCAATAAATTTCCAACAATGCTAAAATTGTGATGTTTACAAATATTTGGGGCTGAAGCTCCACCACCAATCTGAACCAATTTGCGCTTTTGGATACTATTGCTTATACACACCTGAAACTTAAATATTATATATACATACACTCATTGTATATTTTTACCATATATAATATATAGGTACCTACAATCTGTGTGTATATTTAATACTTACTAATTTTGTTTTATGTAAAAAGTTATTTTTTAATTTCAGACATACAAATCCAAGAAATAATTTGCCCATGGACGCAGTTCTATTACGACGTGCAGCTATAGAAAGAAATAAAAGATGTTTAATGACATACATGTAATATTTATTGTTTTGAAATAAAGTAAATTAATAAATTAAGAATAAATAAATATTTTAGCTGGACTAGATTGCAACGATTAAAGGAAATGCGATGGGAAATCGGTGCTATTTTACCATCAGACGTAAGACAAAATCTATCACAATCAGAGGTTTGTTCTATTTTCCGTTTTATTTTTATTTATTTTTATTGGTTGTATTTTTATTTTTTACAGATAGAATGGTATAATAATTATTGTAAGTCTTTGGTAGCTTATATGAAGACCATAGGACCAGATACTGGACTGAACTTAATTCAAGATACTAAACCACCAAAGTTACTTTATACTGAAGTAATTATTTAAAATAATTAACTAAAAATATCTTGATTATAATACAATATTTAAAGAAGAAGTATAATATGATATAAAATAATTGTATTAATAAGTATCTCAATATTGGTAAAGTGTATTATCGATTGCACTACATATATTAAGGTTTAGTGTATAATATACCAATTTTTTAAGTTATGTTATGAACATTTTATGAGATTTAATTTAAAATTTTTTTTTTTACTTCCTGTGATTGATATTAAATTATAATATTTTAACAGTTATCAAAAATATAAAATAATATAGTAAAATATCTATATGACCAATAATTACAAATTAATGACTAACAGATACAGTGGAACCTCGCTATCTTGAACTCCAGTATCTCAAATTTTTTTTTGGTCCCTTGAGGTTTGAGATACTGAGGTTCCACTGTATAAATTATATGAATCTAGGATGTTTCTTTCCCCTCGATTCACTGGACGTTCCAAATGGGACAATTCCTCCCTGACACACCTATAAACCGGACTGGGTCATTCACTTGGACAGTTTATTTCAAAAATATTCCCATGATTTGCTGTGAAACACCATGTCATATAGGTAACAGGTTATATAAATTAAATATGGTTTAAGTTTGCATTATTAGCTTATAATATAGGTATTTTAAGGAAACACAGTTGGGAGGAGGCACTATGGTCTTTCTGCTTACTGCGGCCGGCTCTCTTTGAATGGGTATGTCACAAATTAAATCGAAAATATTCTCCAATTTGCTGTGATAAACCATGTCAGGTAACAGGACAATGTTGATTCAGAGAGAAAATGTCCAGTACCGTTAAAAAACCGGGAAGGGGGTACGTCCAAATACCAAATTATGTTGTTATATTCAAAGCTTCTGAAATTAATTTTAGACATTGGAAAATTTGGCTGTTTTATGTTTGGGTTTAGAAAAACCTACAATTTTTTTATTTAGTTTAATTTCGTTAATATAATTTATTTTTTAGATAGAAAATATTAAAATATTTTAGAAGATTTTATTATTTTTAGATTCTGAGTGAAGTGTAAAATATATTGGTTTGATGTATGCAAGGACAGATCTGAAGCTCCTTTAAGGGGGCGAACAGGAATAATTGAAAAATAAAGTTCTAATCCCTAATCAAAATCTATTTTATACTCCTCAAAAAATTCACATTGCCTCTTGGCCTCAAATTTGCCACTAGATGTATATTTATATATACTTTTTTGTGTAGAAGTCTTCAAATAAATGTCTTCTAATGGCAAAACTGTTCTAGTTGATACTTGGTATTTTGGAATGGACATTTGTTGATTTGCCCAGCAGTTCAAATTTAAGTTATCTTAAATACATTTTTAATCCGCATTAGGCTAGCTATCTGAATATTTAATTATATTCTTCCAATCAAATTAATTCTTATTCTAGGATTAAGGAATGTAAATAAACACAAATTATTATCTAACCATCTAAATTCGAGACTGACCTTAATGTAGTGGTATTAATATTCTTACTTTATGGGTATTAAATAGAGGTGGCAGTATGTGAAATTCACTCACCGGTATTTGGTATGTATTCACTTATCGGTTTTCTCAGTATACCAGTATGTCGGCTTTTTTCCAATAAATACCGTATGCCTAATAATTACCATTTCCATGGTAAATACCATATGTACGGTAGTTATTGTTTTCACGATAAGTACTGTATTTATGGAAATTATCGTTATATACCATACCTCTTTAGAATTTAGATTATACATTATTGTATAATACCATAAATAGTATTGTATATGGTTTAAGCGTACCACAGACAATGTTATATTAAACTTTAAACACAATGACGGTAATATTGTTTCAATGATTTGGCCATTGTAATACGTAATAAACAACGATCTAAACGACAAAACCTAAATATACATTTTAGGCCTTTAGGTACTATTCAAAGTGATAATAAAAAATTGTGCCGTTGAAGTTAGCAATGTTTTTAGAAAATTGCTTGTAACATTCAACAAATTGTTTAAAGTTCCAAGAATATTTGACAAGTAACCATAAATTGTTGGAAAGATTTGAAAAAATCGGGTACATGTGTCCAATGTATGAGTACCAACCGATAACTACCGATATATCGATAATTATCAACATACCGATAGTTATCGATAGTCACCGGTATACCGAAAATACAGCCACCTTTTATTATGCTTGTCTATATCTCTAGTATTAAACATTTAAATTAACTTTGAATTTATTTAACGTCTAAATTTAGATGTTGATATTTTTTCTAGTGCGTGTAAATCGTACCCTAATGCAAATTAACTTAATTTACATATAAACGTGTTAAATATTGACCATTAACCATTGTTATATATTTTGTATAACAACGGTACATGGTACATATTTCAGATATTATTTAACATTTATACATATACAAAAATGTTAACAATATAATAATAAAATAATAACATTTTTTATTACTCCAAAAATTAAAAATGTTGATAAAAATCTTTTTTGCTTTATTACTGTTATTATCGTTTGTTTATTTTCATGTTTTATTTATACATTTCTTTAAATAATAATCTGTTATAAAATAGCTTAAAATAATGAAGGATTTGATACATTATATTAAAAATACCATTTAGTACATATGGTATAAATTGTATACCTTCAAAAAATAATGGATAGAAAAAATGAAGTTTCTCAAAATGTGTAATTATTTGTATGAAATCTCAACATGATAAATATATTATATAATAATGAATTATTATTGGAGGAATGAATAATTAAGTAGATAGGAGAAGTATAATAGCTGAAAAATAAAATGAAATTATCGATCAAATGAATTGTTGTACAAAATTGACAATTCCGGTTTTTTGGGCTGCGTAGATTTTTATAGAACTTATAAGCTCTATGAACAAAATAGTTTAAGAACCACTGATGTAAAAAAATAATTTATATATAATATAAATATATTTTTTATTTTAGGTAAGAAGTTTAGTTGATGCTGGTAAATTAGAATTGGAAAGTGGAGAAATCTTGATTTTAAGAAAAAATAGTCAGTATATGTTATCCAGATCACAAGCTGAGCCACTAATCCGTCAGGGTATATTGGAACAAGTCAGGCATTAAGTTAATATTTATAATATATTATAATTTACAATAATTATAAATTATAATTATTATAATTTATTATTATTTTAATATACCTACCTATAATAAACAATGATAATAATTTATATTTTATATCATTTTCATTCAGCAGAAATATAAATTTAAAAAAAGAATTGTATTTATGTAAAATATAATTTCTATTTCATTTACTTTTGTCTATTATTTATTAATTTTGCATAGTTATAAGTGTGGTAGAAGCTTTTTCTTTAGACCACCGGAGCTTAAAATACAATGTATGAGAAAAATAATGAAAACAATTAAATAACATGATAAATTTTAATTTTTATACTATTTATTAATGTAGTATTGGTATAAGAAAAAAACCAATTTGAATAATTTTTTTTTTTTTGTTTAAATATATTTTTATTGAATTATTATTTATTCAGTCTGGTCTTTGATACAAGCTGGCAATAATTACCAAACTTGTCTAATAATTTGGTAAAACTGTTAATTTATGTTTTATTGAATTATGTAATAACTTTTATTAATTAGTATTGAAGTTAATTGAAATGAAAAAAAGAAAATTTAAAATCATATTTATCATATTATAATAATCCATTGATATATGCAGTGGTTGAAGTGGGGAGGGATACGGGGGTATAGCATTCATCTACTTTTTATAACCTACAATTTTCATCCCTCCACTTATTTTGTCAAAATAATACATCCCCCTTGTAATTATATAAGTACCTACAAATATTATTGATTCATATTGGTATTTTTTTTTTTATAAAAATTTGATCTTTTTTAATTAGTGGTTAACGGCACCCCAAGTAGGTCACATGAATTTACATTAGGGCCCCAAAATGTAGTAGAACTTATTTTTCCCCATTATATACGAGAAGTATAAAAATGTAGGCATCCCTCCACTTGTTTTGATCCACTTCGACCACTGGATATATATATATGGTTGGTTTGGTTATTTGTTAAGTTAAAAATACACGGATAAGTAAAATTTTACTATATATTTTGAATATAAAATTATTATCTCATCTCCTGATTTAGTTTAGTGGACCAATGTGGAGCGTAATTATAAGATAACTATAAAACTGTAGTTAATTTAACTTTAAACAGGCTTATTTCAATCATATATAGGTGTATACCTATTTTTTTTTTTTATATACATTTAGGGTCAGTTGTACAATGCAAGTTTTGTGGTTAAACTTCGATCAGCAAATCTCCAATTCAATTTCTAAATTAAGTGTAATCTAAAAAGTGGAGAGAAGCGTCAGGTATTTTGTATGATAAAAGAAACCCTATTACGTTAAAAGGTAAATTTTACAAAACTGTAATGGGATCTGCAATGGTGTATGGAACAGAATGTTGGGCAGAAGATAGGAAAATAGAACAGAGATGAGAATGTTAGAGTGGATGAGTTGAGTGACTAGATAAGACAAAATAAGGAATGAATATATGAGGGGTAGTATAGGAGTAACTTCGATAGTTGACAAAATGAGGGAGAATAGATTGAGATGACTAGTAAATATTACCACCAGTGGTGTAGTTGTAAATAATATTTTAGATAAGTATACATACAAATTAATTTTGCAATGTATACAATACTTCATTTTTATAGCAAAACAAATTGCAAATTTTAGACAAATAAGATGATATAGAGTATTGTAATAATAATAATAATAATAATAATAATAATAGAAAAATCTTTTCGCTTTTTATTACAATTTATTTTAGCAAATTTATTATAATTTATAAATTATCCTTTAATTTTCTGCCTCTTTCTGGACCTCTTTTCTTAATCAAGCAGATCTGTAATAGAACAATCATATTTGATTGGGTTCCAGTAAAAGGTAGAAATAAAGTTGATCAATAAGATATGACACACCCAGGAATGTACCAAGATAATTTTTATTGGGAAGTCAACATTGGTAGTTTGAGCAACTTTAAAAATTGATCCGGGACAACATGTTTTACATTTTTACCAAAATTATTTTATTATTAAATAAAACTGTTAACAAATACAATTTGTAATACTACCTAATTATAAAAAAAATACCCATTACCATTAATTATAAGCAAAAACTAATCTTAAAAGGACGGGGTGGAAGCACTTTGCTTGTTAGGTAGAATACTGATGGTGAATATATTGAATTTGAAAGTAATGATATTTAATTATTTATTTCGATAAAATAATTCTGAGCCAAACTTTGGTACCTATATATAACATGAGTAGGTACCTACTACTATTAGCATTTATATAGCTAATAAAAATTAGGTACAATGCCAATAATAAATGCTATAGTAAATATTTGGTGTTAATTTCAAGTTCCTGTCATTTTAATTTTCTAATTTATAATAATTTTCTGTTTTTTTGATAGTTTTGTTATTATACATACATATATATTTTACCTATCTATTTGGTAGCCATGACTGCCTGGTTTATTTGTTATTTTCTAATTTATAACGACTTTTCGTATTATTTTCCTTACAAAAAAAAGTTTTCCCATACGCTTTTGAAAACTTCTTCGAACATCGAAAAGGTGATTTCTATAAAATATCAACTAAAACGAATTTCCTATCAAAAACCATTATAACATAAAACTCTTACTTTACTCTTCTGCTCGAAAAATTGTTTACATACATACAAAAGTAAAAATTATAATATATAGCAGGGATGGGTAACTCAAAGTAACTTGAGAACCAATTTTTGAAACTTAAAATGATTGCGGGCCAGATATAAAGTTGATTTTTTATCATTATGTGAAACAAATTCATTAATTATATATTTATTATATTTTATGCCTATGATGTGAACTAATATCTCCAAGTTTATATTATGTGTTTTATTATTGATAATTTTTCTGAGGTACAATTTAGGCTATTTTACTATATTTGAAGTAAATCATAGTAAACTTTTCGATGATAAAAATGTCGAAAGACAGTCCGGGTTGGATAAAAAGGGACAGCGGGCCGAATGTGGCCCGCGGACCGCCAGTTGCCCATCCCTGATATATAGGTACTTATAAATGTTTATTATAATATATATCTGTGTCTGTAGTGCCCGTAGTCCACTTTTAATCAATCTCACTTCCTATCACAATTATTATTTACAAATCAATTGGCCAATATATACAGTTGTTCAGTTTTTTTAAAATTTGCAATTGAGAAATGAAAAAAACAAATTATCGGTGGGGGGGAAGGTTTATGACCACCCTACCCCATGATAGGTTCGCCCCTGGACACACCGTAGATATTCAGTAGGTACCTAGTAAATGTATGTCTACGATAATACGGTCTTTAGAGTTACAATACCCAATATAAAAAAGATTAAAGGCGGGTTTACACGCTACAACTTATTGTATATTTTATCGAAAACGATAAATTGTATAAAGTAAAACGAAGCGTGTATAATATAGCGAATCGGAATGAAATCAAAGATTGTATAGAATGTGAAAATACATGTAGGTATTACAAGTCGTAATGTGCATATACGTATAGGTAAACACTGGTTTGATGCATTGTAAAATTTTAGTCCGTGTTCGGCCCAGCTCTCTTCATATTTTAGAAAAAATGGTCAATCAATTCCGAAAACGGTTAAACTGGATGGGAGTCGCCAGTGTAAATAGTATAATGTTGTAGCTCGCTTTTTTTTTATACATTTCTATTCTGTCTATCCTAACGCTAGTGAAGTCTTCACGATTTTCCTATAGTAACTGTCCTTTTGATAAAATATATATAACTCAAGTTGAAAATGGGTTAGATAGTCTGATATATGTATTAAGTCGGTTGGTCCTGATAGATGGCTTTTCTGGTGAATTTTTATATGCTATTCGATCTTTATGTTTTCCGTTATGGCTTTTGTTTCCAAGTTTGTACTTAGTTCTATAACGCCTGTGTTTAGATCTGGAGATATTTCTGATGTTGGTAATAATAACTAATTATAGACCAATAACTATATCTTCAGCCATATGGGAAAAATCTTTGAGTCTCTTGTTTCGCAATGTATAGTACAACCAACGGTAAATCGAGTAGGTAGGTATATTGATCGAGGAACAGCATGGGTTTCGCCCACTTCGTTCAATTACCACGTGTAATCTCGTATTTGTAAATTATATATGTATAAACAGCGCTTTTGCCAAGTGGCAATCAAGTAGACGTCATTTATAGTGACTTTAAGAAAGCATTTGACAGGGTTAATCTTGCAGGTAGGTACCTACTAATGAAAGTCCTGATGTGTTGTGGGTTTGGGGAGCCTTTATATTATCTTGGTTCAGCTCTTATTTATAGCAATATGTAAAAGTGTTCGGAATTAAGTTCTAAAGTCCTGAACGTACCGTCTTCTTTCTCCGTTACTTTTCACGGAACTGTCATCTAAAATTATCCACTGATGATTTTAAATCACTCATGAAAATTTCGACGAAAAACGACTGTCGCTTATTGCAAAGTGATTTAAATGAATTAGATGTTTGGGCCAATACTGCCCAATAGTCTTGGTTTAGACTTTAATATCATCAAATGTCATTCGATGTCGTTCTACAGAAATCGGGTGTCTCACTTGGAGTTTACTTACTCATTGCGTGGTATCTCACTGGTGAGATGTGGGTAATATAATTAATTATTAATTATTAATTAGGGTTATATTTGATTGTAATTTGAGATTTCACATAAATATTGAAGCAACTTGCTGTAAAGCTTTAAAAACCACTTGGATTTTTAAAACGGAAATTTTGCAACTCATCGGTTCATCCGTGATAAGTGAAAACCCGACTGGAGTGAAATTCATCTGGTCGGTGTTTTGCAAAGTAGGTAAGTGTTAATTAACAAAAAAATAAAAGAAATTCAATAAAAAATATTATTTTCTACTGATTTAGTTACTATAATAGGTGTTTTCTCAAAATTTTGTTAAATTCGTCTTATTTTTTTGCCGTAAGCATGATTTTGAACAAATATCGTGATTACACAAAATTAAAGTAATGATGGGAGCGCGTATAAATGTAGAATGTAAAATGAAGAATATATAAATCTGAAATGTACAAATCAAGAAAATATAAAACTGGAACGTATAAATCTGGAATATACAAATCTGGATCGTACGTAGGTAAGTATTTGGAAAACATTCGGGTCTCACGATCAATTGATTTAAGGAGTTTAGTATAGGCAATTTTAATTTCACGTATTATTAATATTATTGCATGAACTATCATTTTAAGGGGTTAATACCTGGAATTTCAATAATATAACTTATTATAGTCTATTTAGTATTTTGTTGTACCTCATCTGTGTTTAAAATCTCATGATTAGCTGTGCACCGTGGTTGTAAGGACTATTAACATTGATTTTATATTATATATACAATATTACAATGTCAATGGTAATAATAATATTATTATTTCTTGATGATATCTTCTTCTCCTTTGACTTCTCTCCCAACTATTTGGAGTCGGCAACCCTAGTCCTACACTTCCATTTAACTCAGATATCTCTCGCATCTTCTTCACTTACCTCCATATTTTTCATATCACTCGCCATCACATTCCCCCCACTTTCCATCAACATACATTTCTTTTACTAATCTTACTGCCTCAGTCTCTTCCCTCCTTCATACACGCCAAAACCATCTTAATCTATTCTCCCTCATTTTGTCAACTATCGAAGCTACTTATTAGTTATTAGTAAGCTACCTATTCGTTATTTTGTCCTTTTTAGTCACTCCACTGGTAAATCCACCCTAATATTCCTATCTCTGCTACACTCATTCTCTATCCTATCTGCCAATCTACTGCCCAACATTCTGTTCTTCCATACATTATTGATGGTCTCACCAGTCGCCACTGTCTTATAAAATTAACGTAACCTAATATGGATTAATTTATCACACAAAATACTTGACGATTCTCTCTACTTCATCCATCCACACTTAATCCTGTGTTTCATATCCTGTTCGAATTCTTTCTGTACAGCAGACTTAATTTTTAGTCTTTCCCTATTCCCTCTGTGTTTCCTTTCACCAAAATCATGCTCTATATATTCTGTTTTACCCCCACTAATCCTTAGTCCTTTACTTTCAAGAGCTTCCCTTCACTCTTCAAGTCCATCAGCACGATATTATCATCTGCAAACAGTATGCACCATGGTACCTCATCCTGTATTTTCTTTGTTATTTCATTCATTATCAGGGAAAATCAGTAAGGATTCAAAGCCAAACCCTGGTGTATTTCCACTTTGACTTTAAAATCCTCAGTCTCTTCATACAGAAACCAGAACAAATTGTTGGATATGGACTTCTTTTTAGGATCAATGGCCCGTGAATGTGCTTCTGTGCCACGAATTAAGATATATAGGATGCGAAACGAAGTGTCTTATCACTAATTTTCTTGAGGCTCGAACCTTCTCACCGTGCGGCTAGATACCTATCGCTTTAGGGGTTAATCGGTATAAAAATGAACTATGAAAATAATAATACTTTAATAATCAGAGTAAATAATAATACGCTATAAATTTAAAAACATAATATTTTGCTGATTTATTTTGTTTCAATTTCA
>JAIPRL010001211.1:77613-92185 GCA_025469235.1 Pemphigus obesinymphae | reverse complement strand
CTATTTTGTGTTTAGTTCGGTTCGAATATTTCCAATTTTGAGTTCGATTTTCGAACCGAACCGAACACCCCGGGTTCGGTTCGGTTCGGTTCGGTTCGAAAATCGAACAGTTCGTAACATCACTAATTTATAGACATGTAATTTACATATATAGGTGTAAAAATCGGTGTAATCGGAATCGCCGTGAAGATATATATATATATGTATATGATAATATAGTATTTTGGTATTTCGTAGTACGACTGGCGGGTGTGTTTCGGGTGGAAAGTGTGAAAGGGACGGTAATAATAACGTTTTGAACAAAATACGTCCACCGCGTGAGCGTGTACGAATTTTTTTTAGAAAGGGACAATGATTTTCACTGTGTACGTTCGTGTATTATCATTTTATATATGGCGCCTAATCATTCGGTGACTTTGTACGGTCGAAGTATAGACAGGACTACGGTATAAGCTCGAGGTGAATATATAGTAGTTCACGTACCATTTGTGGATTGAAGTTCTCGATGTTCTGCGTTGATATGCGCGAAAAATCACTGTGCTTTGGGTAACACGCGAACAGAATAAAATAAAGGGATTCGTAGGTTGGACGAGAGTAACCACGCTATCGGACTATGTATTACCTGGATGAAATCTAGTACGAGTATAATATATATATATTATATATATACCTAGTGGATTAAATGGTTAGGTATTTTGCCATTCGACTTCAACTGCGGTGTTCGCTACGGCGAATTGCCACGGATCTGTGCAATTTTCGACCCAGAAGTACCTAAACGGATACTCGCCGAGCGCAATATCGAGCTGAAGACACGTGCGTGCGTTTAATGTGAGTGAAAAACGCTTTCTGTGAGACAAAACAAAGAAAGAAATTAATTGAAATTCGATAATTTATAAAATGGATATAGTTGAAAAAAAAAAATTCCGACAAATAAATGAAATGGAAATTTAGAGTATAATGAACGAAAATGTTGTAAAAAGTGTTACTGCTATGCCTTATATAAACCGGACGGGAGCGGCCGTCTGTCCCCACCGATTCGTATACGGGAAGAGCATTGTTTAGTCGTTTTTTCAGCAGCTGATGATGATTACTACGTCGTATCGTAAACGTGTTACGGAATGCCGAGTCCCGAGCAAATTCGATTTTCGGGGCCGTAAATATTTTTTAACTTTGTTTTGTCAAGCAAGAACAAATACCTTAAATAATTTCACGGTGAAAATTATACGTAAAAAAAAAAAAATGTATATGTAAAAAAATACTGCGTTTTTTTTCTCAACAAAATTTAAATTTATAGCTTTCATATGGCGCTGGGCCCTAAGCAACTGTTTCGGTTCCATTGCCCTTCCGCCGGCCCTGAACGTGGCGTATTGCAATCGAATATTTATTGGCCGATATACCAAACGTCATATTGAAGTGTAATATGGTACGGGTGATTGAATATTATACTTACAATATAATCAACTGAATTTTTGAATGAAATATGGGCGGTTTCTTTAAATTTATGTTGGCTATTTTATTTGATTATGGTGCACTGTGTTCAATTATATCGTATCTGTTATTTTTATTTTATAAATACCAAAAATATTATTATATTCCGATTTTCGAAGTATTACAATACGTATGTAAAACATTTACAATTGAATAATGGGACACATTTAAATGCCATTAATTCATTCTTCCGGTTGCACATCAACGACATCCTCGTTAAAATTATATTAGAAAGTCTTTGAAGTCATATGCTATACAGAATGCAACAGGACTATTTGACTATTTATTTTTATTTTATTACATTATTTATTATATTATTACAAAATAACTATTGTTTTGGTCAATATTCAACATCTTGCGTGTTATTCGAAATATTAAATAAAAATATAAGTATATATACATTTAATAAAAAACAATTAGAAACTTAAAATGAAAAAAAGTTACCATTGGAAAATTAATCAAGTCTTTTGATTGAAAAGTTTTTTGAAAAAATAAACAATAATAAACCAAAAGCTTCCTCTAGTGTAGCAAAGCCGCGATACTGACCGAAGCCCTTTTGTCGGATGCGGGATTTAAGGGTTTCATAGTATATCAAGTACACTGACAATTTTTCAATTAAAAACTTGCATTGGTATATTTAGTTTTTGTCAATTTATATACACGTTAGAAATAAGAAACGAAAAACAAAATATAGCTAACAACTTTATCTAGCGACGAAAATTTCTTATATACAATATTTTGTGTGATGGTCAATATAAAATTATTTACCAATTTATACAAATTATCGATTATTTTAAATACTTACTTTTACGCTTAAGGAAACAATCGAATAAAATGAAAATTAGCTATATTTAAAGCCGGTACAGAAACCTAACATTTAAATATAATATTTTATTATAGAGCTCTTCTCCTGAAAACTTTATGTTCGCTTCTTTTATCTAAAAAGTTGTAAGCGTACAGAACTTTTAACGGATTCGAACGTACATAAACTCACAGTCAATAGGTACTATTATCCCCCCTTCCACCCCACGATCCGGGTTATATCGTCAGAGTCAGAGCGTCGTGGACTTAAAAAAAAAAATAATAATAATAAACGTTTACATTATTGATTATTTAAAAACGTATAAAAGTTCAAATAAACGAAAATAAGACAATTGGTTAAGTTAAGTTAAGTTAATTTATCGAGATTAAAAAGATTAAATATGACAAAGATGGGATACGTATGGTTTATACAAGATAAAAGTTATTGAACATTTGAATGATTGGTTTATATTATATCTGAGTTAGTTTAAGAGGGGGTGAGTTGAGTCGTTAATTTTAGTTAAAATTGTGAGAAAGATGTGAAATATCGATACATCGTAACAGGACGTTAGTTAGAGATAAAATTAAATAAATCAAATAATAAAATGCATATATACGCGTCTCATGCTATACCAGTACACGAAATACAAGTCCCACAACAGCTCGTGGGCATAGGCGTGGTGCGCAGATATTTTTCGCAGGTGGTGCATTTATATTTATATCCTAAACTTGGGGCAAATAAGCAAAAAAAAGGTCATTCGTGTAAAATTCTCCGAGGAATTTCTTCAAAAATGGAAATAATCAAAAAAAAGGTCATTCGTTTCTCGATCGAATACAATCTATCGATAACCAGGCTTCCTAAGCAATATAGGGACTCGGAGAAGGTGAATGCCTTAAATCCGGTCTTAGTATTACCTCCTCCCCCCACCCATTACAATTACCAAAATTTGTAATTATCTATGATAAACATGAGATCGCAGGTGGTGCACTTTCACATCCTGCCCCACCCGTGCGCACCCCTGTGCTCACCGGGGTTAAATAAGAAAAATTCTTAGCACGTGGTGCTTTAAGTTTACACAGACGGAATTAAATTAAATAAAATATTAAAAGGACAAGAAAACAATGTTAACATTTGTGCGGTTACACCACAGAATATGCAGAGGAGAAACTGTAAAATAAGTACTGGGTTCTTATGGCCACCCCAAAAAAAAAAAAAGGTCAGACATATTCAGGGCCGGATTTACAATTGTGGAGGCCCGGGGGCAAAAAATGGTGTAGGCCCTTTTTATAACCGTCTTTTCTTTTTTGCGCTCCACATTCATTAGGTACGTTTAATCACGTTGAAGCTTATGCCAATTTTTTTTTTCAATCAGTCACATCGAGCTTTTTTACTCATAAAACTTTTGTCCTTTATTCTGTAAACAACCCATGGGTTGATTACAAATATAATATATTAAATCTTCTAAGTCTATATCTTCTAGTAAGTACTTGTAATATATTTAAATAAAGACATTTATTATTTTATCAATAAAAGTATTATTTTTTGAACACCGTACCGTTCAACGTTAATGAAGGTAGAACACTTTATTTACCTCATTGTTTAAAATGTATTTAAATTTAATAAAAACGCACCACAATCAAATCATTAGATTTGTACTTTGTTGTAAGTGTTACACGTTTATTATGTATAGGTTTGTTATATAAATTAGGTATATTATTTAAAAGCTAAAATACAAAATTCAAGAACTTTTTTTTACATTTTATCGAATTATAATTTTTTGTTTTATATTTATGATCACCATACCTATTAAATAATATTAGACAATTAATCGAAATAATAAAACTCGCACATGAAAAAATCGTCTAGAGTGAAAGCAGATTTATAATTAATTGTATAATATTTTACTTAAGAGGACGATTTTCAGCGATAAAAATATGTTTACGCAAAACTGTTAATATGGATTCATAAAGTAATTTTAGTGTTAAAACATAAGACAAAATTTTGGAGTGAATCTAATTTGGAATCGTTAATTTATTTCCTTAAAAAATAGTTATTAAAGCTTGAAAAAGTAAAAGAAATTAAGTTTTTAATACTACAATAACTTTTTTCAAATTATTTAATTTAAAAACCGAAATGAGGTTCACTCGCAAATATTGTCCTTTATTGATTTGATAATAGGTATTTTTATTCTAAAATTACTTTAAAAACCCATTTTAACACTTTTAGGTAAATATTTTTATAATAAATATCGTGATTACACAATAGTAAAAAGTGGTAGACACGAGACCAATTTTAAATGACCTTTAAATTGTATTTAAATGTTTTTAAATTATTATTTTTTGATATTTTTAAAAATGTCTTAAAAATCTCCTATACACAACCTCTTAAAAAACGAGTGTGCAGCGTTCTCTTAAATAATGACCATAAGCGATACGCATGGCGTTCGACGATCTACGGTCAAATAAATGACAAACAAAAATCATAATACTACTCGTATTATACGATATACAAAAATTAATATTAAACATACAAAGTAAAAGCAACTACCTGTGGGTGTTGGTGTTATATTATTATATTTACGACTTAAAAATAATTTATGGAATTGTTCGAAACCCGAAACCAATAACACACGAAATTTTGTATGAACTTGAAAATACATAAGCCCAGTATATTAATAACATTTTGAACTGATTTATTATTTTTTTTTTTTCAAAAAGTTTTTCTTTAAAATAATTTTTCCCACTACAATTAGAATCTTTGTAATTCTATCACAGCTGGTGAGGGCCCCAAGTAGTGGGGGCCTGAGGCCACTGGCCCCACTGGCCCCTACTTAAATCCGGCCCTGGATATGTCACATATTGTATTTGCGGCAGTGTATCCAGAAATTGACATTCCCTAATTTTTACACGTTTCTAAACACACTGTCTGAAAACTTACTGAAAAATAAAAACAGCGGTTTTCAAATAATCCTAGAATTTTAAATAATTTTATTAATTTTTCAATAATTACACAGAATAATTATGAATAAATAGGTATATTATTATAAAAATGGTTATTATAGCAAATATTAATTACCCAATAGGATCTTTATAGGAATTAAAATATGAAATCTGATTTTCAACAGAAAATTTATGTCGTACAAGGATTTAAAATAATTCAGTGCACACCAAGTGCCACTGGCTTTGTAACTTGACACTTTTAAAACATCAAAGTTAAAAACGCAAAGAAAACTGGTAAAACTAAGAAGTTTTCATAAAAAAGTGGTACGTTTACATTAAAAATGAGGATATTACACAATATCAATATTATCATCGTAAGATGTTTCACTAACGGTGTGGCCAAAGCCCATAGAATAATGGGAATTACCTACTTATGGGATTACTGCCACAAATACAAAATGTCTGACAATTTTTCAAAATGTCAGTAGTTTCCTTTTACTATATATTCTGTGGTTACACGAGGGAAGGATCGTACTGTCGTAATTCTCTCGTTAAAAGCTGTAATACGACCGCTGTGGTCCGAACTTCGGCCTTTACAGCGACAACGACCAGGTGATAACTGTGACCAATGTGATTTCAGTTATGGTGGTAATAGGTCAAATAGGTCCACGACCATTTAGAACACCATAGGGCATAGGTAAACTAGTTCCCTGTACATTTAGATATTTGTGGGTCAATTAGATATCCATTTCACCCTAAAGAATAAATAAATAAATAAATAAAATAATGTTACTGAATAACAACTGGATATATCCCGTTCTGTAATGGTTTAAAATAATGCGCTAAAAGTATAACTAATTATTATTTTTATGGTGGGGGGATGATAACGGAAAAAATAAAAAAAAATAAATAAATAGTTTTATTTGGAAAATTATTACTGATAATAATTACTTTTAAAATATTAATTTACTTATTCTATGGAGGATAATGGGCATGATAAAATATAACTTACAGCGCATTCTCTTGGTAGTTTCGCGGTTTTATTTTTTATATTTTCATAAGTGGTTATATTAACTCCCAGAAAATTAAATCATTGTACAATCACTGTATAGTGAATTAGATCTCTCTTGTAGGGCCTACAAAATATACGGGGATCTAGATGGTCGTAGATCTAGTTGACCGTTTACCAGTTGTGGTCGAATAGACTCAATTCTCACTGGAATTTTTGACGACGCGATCGTTGTTGGGCCGCGGCGGGGGGGGGCAGAATTTTATTAGAAATTAAAGGGAAAGTTTACTGTGTTAAATTCTGTGTCGTTACAAAGTATATATAATAATGTATATGGGTATAGTTTATCCGTGAACTTTATGTGTAGTATATTCAATGTTTATGATATTATATGCATATTAATACATTATATATATGTATATATATTATACATATGCATAAAAAAATTAATAATTAAAAACAAATACCTTTTATCGTTTAGTGCAGAATCTATAAAATAGTGATAGCATAATAAATTATCTAAACTATTAAGCTGCCATATTGATTTTGCAATATTATAATATATAAATTTAAAAAAATACATATTTTTATAAAAAAATTTTCTTGGTCAATAATTTCATTTATTTGTGAATCATTTTATTTTGGATTTTACCTGAAACTAAAAATTGATTTTCAGTACCAACCTGTTAATTGTTTATAAAATACACTGACTTTATATTCAAATATACGATTTTGAGGAGATTTAGGACTGGGAAAAAAACTTTTAATACAAAACAAAACCTTGACACGAAATTTTACTGAATGTATATCAATTACAGTAATGGTTTAGTATATTACAATCAGCTATTGTAAATAAATATTATTAATATTATACATAATTAGTAAGATCACATTGAATCAGACACCATTTTTTTTTTTTTTTTTTTGAGGATGGAGGTCTTATCAGTTGTAAATTAATTTACACTGTTACTTTTCGTATAATATGAATAGAACGTGAAATTCTCAGGGCCGAGAATTACTTAATTGCCAATTTTTGGGGTATTTCAATATGTATATACTATATGCACAGATACCAACTATTTATTTTTATTCTCGGGACCTCAGAATACTAGGCATATTATCAATTTTCATCAATAAATAATGTACACTTCGTTAACTCACGCGAAAAAGGAATACGGTGTCCTGTTAGTGTATTTAGTGTTTAGTACTAAAAGTAAAATCATACTTCATTATTTTAATTACTGATTAGCTGGAACCCGTTCAAGAATTAAAAATAACAGTTTACACGAACCTCAATTGAAACCGGAACCGAAAGACAGTGTTATTTTAATTAACCTCTAAACGGAACAGAAAGCGATAAATCCATTTAGGTTCCAATCCTTCAAGCTATGGGAATAATATTGAGGTTCAGTATCTATTGTTTCGTCATTGACCACATGGATGATCAAATGAAATCATTGGAGAGTCTAAAAAATCACGTGTTCCTGAATTCATAATTGCGGTAAAACAAATTTTATAATACAGAGTATTTAACAAGTAAGGAATATGATTACGTACAAATTACATGGGTTTTTATTTCATACCTTTTGAATACTATATACACCTATTCAATGTTGAGCTAGATAGCTACAGCATTAAAATTGTGATTTAAACAAAATACAAATTGGATTTTCAATTTAACTCGACAAACCAAGGTTATTACCAGAGTTTTGCTTATAAGACACCCAGTAAAATATTTAGATATTTTTGTATAAATTATTTAAAAAATTATATAGGCTAGTGAACAATAACAAACAACACACTGTTTCAATAATAAGTACTTATTGTAATTTTTATATACATATATATATATATTTAGAGTTGCTAAAAATAAAGTTGCAACTTCAAAGACGGCACAATGCATAAATATACAAATACGAGTCGTATAACTAGTGTAAAATCGTTTTAACATAACTGGTCCAGTACAATACAATATTTTGATTACGGAATTTGAATAATTTAAAAATATATAATATTAGTATAAAATGTAATTAAATCTAATTACGAGGAACAAATTATGTCGTATATAAATTAATCGACGCACGATTGTAGGGTTTGCCGGAAGGAGTCCACTAACATTTTTTGGGCACTCGTCCATAGGTCGTATGTCGTTGGCTACAACATGACGCGGTAATTATGTTTGAAAAATGCCGGAGATTACTGTGGCATATTTTTCAATATTAAACAGTACAAACCGAACGATTAAAAATATTTTAATTTTACAATAAATTATACACACATAAAATATTTTACACGATAACATATTATAGTTGTATAATAATATATTGAACAATTTTCGATATTACGTCGTTTTGTTCGAACAAATCGAACGATCGTTCTACCATTAAACCGGGGGGATTGATAAAACATTAACTTAGCACGTTTCACTCTGCGGTAGCGGTGTAGCCACATAGGATATTAATTTTATTTGGTATTCTAATGAGAACGTGGTGCTATAAACATAGACACAGAAAGCAAAACTATAAAAAAAAAATATATATATATGACAAAGGTTCGAAAAATTTTGGTCCGAGAAATGAAATCGCTTTTTGCGAACTACTCGTTCGTTCTCGTTTATCGTCGTTCCGGCAATCCCTATCTACAATAATTTTAATATCGTCTCTCGAACTATTTAATAATAATAATATTAATAATAATAATAATAATAATAATAATAATAATAATAATCAATAAATACATATAACACGCACACCCTGTATTTTAAATTTTAACAATATATTATTCAACATCAAAAATTACCCCGATTATTTGAATTGAACACTGTGTGACACGTTTTAAATACATGCGTACCTATATAATATAATATAATATAATATATATATATATATAATAAACAGGACATTATAGTATGATACATGTATGTACAGTAAAATGTCATTAAATTATATATTTCAGTTTGTGTATGTACATAATATATATATATATATATATATATATATTGTGCAGCGGTGACAAAATATTATAATATACCTAATTTATTCTGTATGCATAATATAACAATAATAATCGTAACATCGTCAGTGGCACTACAATGGTACAAAAAAAAAAAAAAAAAAAAAATCAACGGTCGTAGATCTTATTCTACTAACACTATATGTGAACACTATATATCAATGGTTTATACCAAAAAAAATGCATTTTTTTAGAGTGCCAATTTCCCCAAATCTATTCACTTATTATAAGATGAAAATTCCCGAGCGAAATAGTTGTTCGGGCAACGATGATTATTGTGCAACTGGTGGGACTGGCACGTTATTCACTGGATATCTTACCGAGACAAATGCATTATTTCGTCAGTTCGTAATCAAAGCAGCGGGTGAACTCGTTGGTAATGACCGTAGTGCTGTATATAGCATAAGATCTACGATCGACGTACTATTTCGCTAGATATAGAATAGTGTGAACGGTATACGATGGCGGTCTATACGAAACGGAATCCATCGACGGTGGTAACCATGGTATAAGCCGTGTATGGTCAAACGGTAACGTAAGTATTGCCATACACACGCACACGTGCGTATACCAATGACGCCCGTACATGGTGGATAAAATTACCTTGTCTTCTGTACCCTGTTTTAGAAGTGACTAGAGAGTGAATGAGAGAGAGAACACGGCGGCGACGGGATGTTGCGGTCACGACTAGGGCTCGAAACGTCGAAATGTACTAATTGGCTTTTTTGATTCCGAATGATATTCCATCCAATATTCGTGTAATTTTAGTAGTAACTTTGATTTCACTTTGATCGTTTTTTCCCTTCCCGCTATTGGTCCGAGTCTTTCGACGGGGTTTATTCGTTTCCACGCCGTGTCCGACGATCGAGTTCGAAACCGGTTTCAAGCCCTTGTCGCGACCGACGACGGCGACAGCGCGTATCATAACGGACAGCAACTGGCGTAACCGCCCACGGCCGCGGCGGACCGACGCAACGGCGGCCGGCCGAATTCGGCGCCCAACACGACGGCGGCGGGAAGTTCTTCGCAGCTCTCGTACACCGACGACGACGACGACGCGCTGCGGTCAACGGCGGACGACAAGTCGACCGCCGCGGTGCCGGAAACCGGTTCGCCGTCGTCACAGCTGTACACGGGCGACTGTCGCCGCCGGCAGAACATCTCGTGCCGCTTCCGCCGGCTGCACCCGCCGCCGCCCATTGCGTCGTGACCCTCGTCGACGGGCGACGGTGTTGTCGCGGTCGTGGTCGTGGACGACGGCGGCGATTGCGGCGGCGGGTCGCGTTTACGCTCGATGAGCACGTCGCCGACCACCTCGCCCGTCTGCGAGTGCACTTGAAACACGTTGGTCGGCCTGCGCGCGACCGTCGCCGCGTCCGGCCCGGGCTTTGCGACGACTCTGTGGACGACGCCGCTCTTGCCGCTACCGTTGCTGGTGCTAGTGTTGCTGTGGTCGTCGGCGACCACGTCGCAAACGTCCACGGTGTCGGCGAACGCGACCGTTTTCTTGCCGGTCGACACGATCGAACAGCTGCGGCGATCGTCGCGCGGCAACGGCGGCGACAACAGCGACGGCGACGCCGCCGGGAACACTCCGGCGGCCGCCAGACCGGACATGACGGCCGCGTGGTGTTCGGGCGTCGCGTCCACACTGGTCTGCTGTATGGAGTTGTGCAGCAGTCGGGTGCTGTGCGTCTTCAGGTCCAGTCTCAGGTAGTACGGGTTGTAGTAGTGCAGTGGGGCCGTGTCGGGCAACGGGTGCGCGTCCGTCCGGTCGATCGTGAACTGTTTGACGACCACGTATCGGCCCGGGTACGGTATCGGCGTGACGGCCGCACTGCCGTGGGCCCGGTGGTCGGCCGCCGCCCCGGCCCCGACGATGGCCGCGTCGTCGGCCGGTTGGTCCGGCGTCAGCGGTATCGCGGCGCCCCTGCCGAACTGACAGTACCACTGAGCTTCTACCTCGTAATCTCATTTCTTCTCCTTTTGGTCCTTGTTCAGGTAATGCAAAACGTAATGCAACACCAGATCGTAACAGTACTTGTACTCAGTCTGCAACACGCACAATTATCATAAATTAATCACAATGTTTTTAACCCTTTCACTGCCATGGACGTACTATTACGTGCTAACATGAAAAAGTCGTTGTAAACCATGGTATAAACCATGGTATAAGCCACGGACTGCAGTACGGGACTGTACACGGAATCGTTTCCAGCGGAACCAAAGTGTAACCTGACCTAACCTAAGGGCACCCTCCTGAGCGCTATCTATATGTTATTATTATTATATATATTGTAGCAGGTACGGCGAAACTATATATATATATTATATATTATAGGTATATGTTATAAGTTTCCAAAATCAGACAAAGACCTGAGTTCCCCATAAAACCACCATCCCACATCCATCTTAATACCCTCGCAAAAACTTTCGAACGACTTCATCTCATTCGCCTTAATATCCACATAGAGTCAGTTATCAGACAGGAAAAATTCGGAATCCGTCGAAAGCATAGCACAACTCTCCAAACCGTAAACGTCGTAGATGATATAATCTTAAAGAATAACATGAAATTTAAAACTGCTGTGGTATTTCTGAACTTTTAAAAAGCCTTCAATAATGTCTGGCACGCTGGCTTTATCTACAAAATAATATCCTGTGGAGTCCTCTATCAACTAGTAAATGTTATCAAATCTTACTTATTCAACAGGAAATTTCACATAAAAATTGGTGACTCCAGATCCACTAACAGACAAATAGGTGCTGGTGTTCCGAAAGTTTTTGGCCTTTTGCCACACTTCTTCGCTATTTACATAAATGACATGCCTCTGCTTCCATCATCCTAATTGGCTCTCTTGACAGATGACACTGTTCTCTTTCCTTCGGCTAAACCAACAAATTAACTGTTTGCATTCTTCAACGGCAGCTGGATACAGTCTAGCCCCTGGTTTGATCTATGAAGGATCACAGGAAATTCATCCAAAACTTCAGCCATTGTTTTTTCCAATAAAACTTCCCTCAATACATCAAATCGTATAGTAAACAACTCACCTAATCAAATTACATACCTACGTCATCGTCGAAAGAATTAAATGCACAAATCACATAAATTACTCAATCGGCAAGGTCAACGTAGCTCGTCTCATCCTTTTCCCCATAATTAACAAGAAAAGCCCCTTATTGACAAGAACCAAACTTCATACAAATTTACATACTTCAAACATCTACAAATCTTATATCCATCCAATGCTTACAGCGTAGCCTGGTCATTTAACCTGTTGAAAACTAGTTGGTCCAAATTAGAATCCACTCAATCTAAAATCCTTCGTACGATAACGGATCAACCTTGGTTCGTCAGCAATTTAACTATCAGAATATATACAAACATCAACTCTATTCAAGAAATTATCTCAACATCATCTTCAACTCTTCAAACTGAAATCCTGAACTCCTACTACCCTCATATTGCAGACATTTCCAAACGTACTTCAGTTAATCATGCCATCTTAAACAGACCAATTATCTTTTAATAAACCTCACCTCTCCGCTCACTCCAACCGAAAATCCACCAATACAATCTCAAAAATATCTCCTGTCAAATATCCGACATTTTCCAAGAAGTGCAAGCTTGGACAGAAGACCTCATACAAAACAAAGCAAGCAAGTTATAAATAGGTATATATGTATATGAATGTGTACGTGTTGATGTGTATACCATGAACTAAGATAGTATGGACTTTAAACGACGGATTAAAACATGTGGACAAATTGTTATGGTAAATATCAAAGTGGGGAAATTTATGCGATTAAAACGCCACCTAGATTATAGTTTTAACAACACATTCATACCCAGACTACATTCTACATAAGTGGGGTATATATATATATATATATATACATATGTTCGCTAGAATTGTTTGATAGATTATCGCTTAGATTCCACCATTTACTAATTCACCGTAAGAAATCTAATCGCACCATTAGCACCCGCCTTCCTCGTCGTTTCCAGCAGTCCATACTATCTCAGTTCGTGGTATATACTAACAAATTTAAAAATGTCATCACACCCGCCGAAATTAAAAATTGTCTATGTTGCATTTTTTCTAAGTATTACTGTTAATAAAAATATGATGGCATTATGTATAATTATTACCAACATTGACATATAACAATAAAAATACATTTAAAAACGTAGACAATTTATTACGACAGGAAAACGGTTGATAGAAATCGCTCATTTAATAATTGTGAATATGCATAGTATATTTATTAGTTATAATGAAAGAAAAATATTACGAAATAACATTATACGAACACATTTTTAGAATATCGCAAATATCAGATAACTTTGCATACAAATAAAATAATTGCCTCATCGAATATCTTTTTCCAAGAACCTATATGTTTCTAATAAATATGATAATATGTTTTATTCTTTCTTTTACATTTTATTTACGCTTTTTATATATATTATTATTTATAAGTATGTATTTACAGGACCAATTAATTTTTTTTAAATTTAAATTTTTCTTTACGAAAATAATTAATAATTAAAAGATCCCCGGGCGTACGATATTTCAAACTTTGAATATAAAAGTTAAAAAAATGTTTAAAAAATTTAAAACTTCGGGATTTGGTTTTATACATTATTCTAAAATTTATAGGCAACGTATAAAATAAAATAAATTAAAATATAAAATTTGGCCGTACAGGTTGGAAAGTTAAAAATGCCTTGCAATGAAAGGACTAAGGATTAATAGTAGGTACAATAATATTGGGACGTATGGAGTGGTCAGTAGTGGTTAGAAAAGATGAATGTATTTTCAAGAATTATGCAATTATATACACGTGACTCTTATAGTTTGAAGTATGGAAAGATGAGAATTTAATATACAAGAGTGGTTTTGGAGATAAATGTGAAAGACACCGGAAAGATCAAAAATAGATGGTTTTGGAGACAAGGCTGAGCAAGCTAATGATTTTTTAAACTCAGTAAAGTTAAATTATTAAAAAATGTCATGTAGTAAAAGTCAATCTGAATTTTTTGTAAACTCAATTAATTTACTAAAAAATAACTTGAAATTTGAAACTAACTTTTAACTTGTTGTGCCATCCAAGCGTGACTTCAAGGATCTTTAAGCCTCCCCCCCACCACTAGATTCAGGGTATTAGTTTATCATAGTCTCCAATATCCGATGATGCAAAAATTGTAAAAATTATAAAATCTCCTCAAGATTCAGTAGACTTACAAGAAGACTTAAATAAAATTGAAAGATGGTGCACTGTTAATTATCTGTCATTAAATATAAATAAATGTAA